>NTHP01000065.1:1527941-1554660 GCA_003416845.1 Oplegnathus fasciatus | reverse complement strand
CACACACACACACACACACACACACACACACACACACACACACACACTGGTTTTCATGGATTATCGTTCCCCCGTCAGGAGCTTGATGGATGCGATGAGCTGCGCCCACCTCATTTCTCTGGCCCGGTGCGATGTCGTAAGGTTTGGCTGCGTGAGGGATGTGTGAAGGTTGCGGGTCACGCTGAAGGACGCAGCCTCCCTGGGCATGGGCGATGATTTATAACGCTCAGACAGTTGGTAAAGGCGAGTCGCTGCTCTGCTCCATGCCCCGAGAGCTTTATTAGAGAAGTCGGGATTGGGGGCAGAACCGCACACTTCACACTGATGTAGTCTGATGCGAGCTCTGAGTCAATGACGGCAAAGAAGCCACACGGCGCTTTGGGCTGTGACTCTTGTTGTTTAATGATCATACCAACCGGGTTACGGAAAAAAACTGTATGCATCTTTATTTATTAATTTTTGGTGTTTGGTGTGTTTTTTTTGAACAATTTATTTCATTTTTGCTTCATTTTATTCCTTTTTATGCATCATAGCCAGTTTCCTCAAAGATGCACAGACAGACACAAAGAAAAGTAGACTGGATACTCGCAAAAAATCTTCATAGAGCCTTAGTTAACAATCTGAAGGCTCTGTGTGGTCCCTGTGAGGGCGAGACCAGCCTGAGTTGACCTACCTGGCCTGACGTGGACTCTGTCTGTGCCCATGGCAGCCTCTTCCTTGGCACTGTGTGTCAGTGCACTGATCTGGAACCCTACTCTCATGGTCTATACTGTAGGATGGGCTGGTTGCGGTTATGTTGGAGGCAGCAACCCAGCAGTTTGAGTATCTCCGCTTTTTTCCCAGTCAGGCTTTCTCTGTCTGCGCCCTGTAATTACCGTCCTGCCTGCAGAGAGGGACTCACGACATGGTTTGGTAGACGTAGCTGCTCCACTCTCTCTCTCTCTCTCTCTTTCTCTGTCTGCCTTCCCTTCAGCACCCCCCCAAAGCCTTTTAGGCCTCCGGCTCCCATCATCCAACGACTGCCTCCAGATGGTCCCGTTTGGTAAGCAGTTTAGGGTTTTTCTCCCTTCTGCAGTTTAAAGGGGAAGGTTTGAAGTGGATTCAAATGGACGATGTTGTGTTTGCTTGTAGTTGCCAGGATGGAGACATCAAAGTTCCCGATGACACAGACAGTGCGTAATAGAGTCAGTGAAGATGGCCTCATGACAAAAGCACATACAGTCATATTATCGTATTTTTTTAAAAGTGGCTATGATCAATATTTTGATGAACCCATAGAGGTTTATTACATCTTTCAGCGAATTGTTTTGGTTTTCAGGCCAGCAAATTTACTGTTTTGGTTCACTCTCACCACTCTCATAGTTTTGTTGAGCCGTTTTCAGTTAAAAAGCTCTAAAAACCCACTGTAAACTGTTTTCACTGCACCAAATGGCAGACAGACAAAGTTAACAACTAGCTAGTGAACATGGGGTCGCATTTAGCAGCTAAAGACAAACATTTTTCCCTCAAGAGTTGGTGGAAAACAAAGCAGAGCTAAAAGAACAGTAAATATTCTAAATTGTACAAAATGGAGTGAAAAAACTGAATTTACCAAAAGGGATTAATAATGTAATTCTTCTTCTTCTTCCTTCTTCTGTTGGACTAAACATATTTTTTTTTGCACATTTACATAAATGTTATATAAAAATACAAACAAATACAGAGAAATGATGAAAATTACTGATGGATTTTCCTCCCTCAAACCACCAGGGAGTACAGTCTGTTGGCAGGAGAGGAAGGAGATATGTGGGAGGCATCCTGCCCAATCTCGTTGGCCCTACACTTTCTCTGATAGATTTTCTCAAATGAGGGGAAGAGGGTGTTTGTGATTTCTTAGCAACGTTTACAGATTATACACAATTACTGTGCGCCAACTTGAGACTGTTCACAGTCCAGGCACGGTAGCTGTTGTGTGTCAACACACTTGGATGTAAAAAGTTTGTCGCAATTTGCATTCCAATTCCTTTCTCATTTTTCTCTCAAGATGCCTAAGTTTCACAGAAATAATAACTAATCTCTCACCATCTAGTCATTTCACAGAAATGGATGAATGTCTCTTTAGAATACGCTGCCACAGTGACCATCTTTACTTGAGCTACAGCAGCCCGGAAAGATCAGCTCAGTGTCTAACCACAGATAGATTGGATCTCCATTTTCCTAAGCGCTCATTTTCCAACAGATAGCCGATGAGGGTAGAAATTGTTATTTTCACCCTTGCCACAATTGCAAGATAAGCTAGCCTGGCAGAAATGCATTTGTTTCTAAAAATACCATTAATGAGGGGTTCTGATGTGTTTGTGAGTTGCTTCCCTTACCCACAAAACCCTACAGAATTACTTGAAGCATCGGAGTCTTGGATAGAGTGAGTTCATATTTAGGTCAATAGGAAACAGCTGACTAGATATGATGCTCCTTTTTCTTCCTCACTGTCATCAGGCCCAGAATAAGACTTCATTATACTGCATCTTGGTTATTGAATTTCACCTCCTAAAGTCCATTTAAAAAATGTTGGCCTTTGTGCTGCAGTCGCTGTGGTGAGGGCAGAAAGGAAAAATCAGAAATACCTGCATATTTGGAAAATGTGCAACAGCGATTAAATTTGAGAAAGTGTTTTATTGATGCGCTTCCTAACATGTAAAATGTGTGGAAACACACACATTGCAGCAGAACACTGCATTCCTGTTGCCTAACCGTGGACTTCCTTTTTCCCTACCTTTCCATTATGGGTCACCAGGTTTGTCAGTGACTGTCAAAACAGTTAAATAGGCTCCTCAGACTGCTGTGTGGCCCAGAGTAGGAAGGCAGCTTCCACTGTGTGATCTGTGTATAGTTGGGTCAGATCTCCTTCCAGCAGCTGTCACTGCTCTGGCAATTGAAAAGTTTTAAAAGTTTTTTTTTTTTCCTCAAGAAACTTAGGAAATAGCAATTATTTTCGGTTTGCGATGCTTGCAATAATTTCTATAATTCAGCAAGGGCAATATGTTGGCTGTTAAATAATTGCAGTACAGAAATGCCAAAGATATATTTAAATAAACAATAAAAAAGAAGGAAGGGCTCTTTTAGTAGTGAAACACAGAGCAGGTGCTGATATGTGTGTATCCATAGAGAGGGAAAAAATTCCCAAAATCACCAAAGTACAATACTTGAAGTATATTGAAGTATAAAATTTAATTTTTTTATAATTTTTATAAACAATGCATATTGACCCAAATAACAATGCTATTATGTAACAAGTTTATTAGCTGCGCTAGCAGCATGGTTCTAAGGATGGCAATGTCGTTCCGTCAGCCCACCACTTTGGTCCAGACTGAAATATCGCACCAACAATAAGATCGACCGCCACAAAACTTGTGTAGACATTCCTAATTGCTTTGGTTATCCCCTGTTATCAGCAGGTAAAAAACTCTTTCTCCAATACTTGTTTGTGTGAACATTGTTTAGTGCTAATTAGCAAATGTTAGCATGCTAATATGCTAAAATAAGATGATGAACATGGTAAACACTATACCTGCTTAACCTCAACATGTTAGCATTGTCACTGTGAGCATGTTAACCTGCAGACCTTAGCATTTAGCTCAAAGCAACACTGTGCTTAAGTACAGCCTCATAAAACCACTACAGTAGCATCATTGTGGACTCTTCAACTTCCCCCTATTTGGACACAATTTCTACACCCCAAAAATCTTAAGGGGTCCTTATGAAATATGTTTGTTTATGTTATGTGCTTTAGTAAAATATCAGACAGGCTATGATAGTAAGCCAAATAACAGGATAACTATTCACAAGTTTGGCTTTCATTATACAGAGGTTACAGTATATACTCTATGCTGCAACTAAAAGAGGAATTTTAAACATTGTTCTCAAATCAGATTAGGTTGTGAACAGTGGCAGATTGTACTGCGGAGCATGGTAGCCTCACTAAGCCGTAGTCCAAGTGTTTCACTTATAGTAGTAACAGTAATCCTGGATGACTTTTTACACAGGGAACATGCTCCTTCGACGCCACCGGACACCCATAACCTCCAGGTCCAGATGATGTCTAGACTCTTGAGAAACGTGATACATACATAAGTCTTAAATACCTGTGATCCCTTTGATTACTAGAGCAAACTGCTATCTGCCGTTGAATGAAACTGAATATGTGTGGCAGGGTGAAGGGAGCTGAATCACTACAGTGATTGCCCGCTTCAGCTGATTGTGATTTGTGATACGCTGCAGCACTACGTCACTGGTCTCACTGTGGGATTGAAAGCTGCTCATGAGCAGTCGCCATGCCCATCGTTTCTTGAAAGCCCTCACTGTGCTCTAGCCCGGCCAGTGCAAGCTGCTTGAAAGCTGCACTAAGCAGGCTATAATGCTTTGTAATCACCTGACTGGTATGCATTGGGATGAGAAATGGGCCATATGTAGATGTCAGGTTAGCTGCCTGGTGGTAGATTGAGACATTAGAGATTGTCTTTGCTGCACTGCACAAGACGTTAACCTTAGTCCTCTTTGGGTATTCTCAGTGCTCCTTGCCTGGCTATTTAATTAAAAGCCAACAGATTATCTCTCCTAATACATCATGTGGTTATAGCAGCACACACACATACAGTACACTGCACACAGACAGACAGACAGACAGACAGACACACACACACAACGATAATAATCGCCTTAAATGGGAATAATGTGCAATACTGGACTGAATCATCCAATAAGTAAATCCTTCACATGGTCAGTATTGCATGGCAGACATTCAACACAGCTACTCAATAATGTGAGAAAGGTATTAAAGCTGCCAAGGAATACACCGAGTCAAAATGATGAATCAAATGCGCCGTTTGACCAACAAAATGAGATTAGTTGGATTTATAATCAAATAACATGATGCATCTGGTGTGTGAGTTCTGTGCATCCCTGAAAACAATCTTTTGAGCGGGTGTAGTGATGGGTAAATGCTGGCTATAGGTTATGCTCCCATCATTAAACATGGGTCTCGAATGATTTGACTCTGCAGGGCTAAGTTGTTAATGGGTCTAGACAAGGGTTTGGATTTCGAGGGCTAATGCTGGCTGATGGCTGTTAAGCCGTGGCCACTCTCAGGCTCTTGGCCCTCTTCATATTAATGGGATTAACAGGACTGTGGATGAGAAGGGGCACGACGTGTAAGCAGAGAACCCCAAGCCATTAGAAACAAAAACTCCCCTGTCCCCCATATCCAACAGGGATGCTATAGCTTGCTCTTTTCAGTAAGGAAGAGGAGAAGGCTACCCCTCTTCACTGGGCCTCACCATCTCGGTGGCCTTATTCTCTGACAAGGAGCACTGGCTCGTTTCGATAAGGTTATGACACAAGTTGGCTGGTTCGGGGGCAATGCCTTTGTCCATTGTAAGAAGAAGGGGCTGTGTGGTCCCTCTGTTCTCCCTGGACCCAATGAAGGAGGCCATTTGTCCCCAAATAGAGGGGAATTAAGCCCTGGTTGTGTTGGCCTGTTGTTTATGAAGGACAAAGAAGCAGGACCTCAGTGTTCACCGTTTGAACGGAGCAGCAAACTAACTGCAGCTTTGCGGACCAAACCTGTCAGAACCAATTGGGTGAACTCATTACGGTCGTACGTGCTCTGGTTAGCGTTTTCAAGTGTCGAGGCAGAGGAAGGAGGGCAGAGGACACGCTGTTAGTGAGCTAACAGAAGCTTCTTTGTGTTATGAATATGCCAGCTCAACTTGTCAGTTTTGGGTGGCATGGATGTTTAGCTGGAAAGATGATGCATCTGTCAGTACACTTGGGGAAATGCGACCCGACAAGTTTTAGAGCTGGTTGCCAGGATGGGAACCAGCCATCAGCTTTTGGTTGCCAAAGCTGACAGAATGGTTGCCATATTTTAGTCATTTATAATTGGAGCAATTATAGTCTGGTTTACTTGTAAGCTATATTTTAGTAAAAAAAGTGAAATCAAGAATGGTTACACATATTTTACATAACCCAGATCTACTTGCTGGTGCTCTCACTGTGGAGGGTTTGTCGTCTTTGAGAATGAATTAAAGGTGTGAAGCTTTCAAGAATAACCTGACTTGCTGTATTCCTAGTCTGAAGCCTGGTGCCATCTGTTTCTCTTTCATTTTCATTTAGCTGTTGATACATGTAGTACTGGCTTGTGTGTCATTGTTTGTCTTATAGTGATCAAGTCAGTGCAACAGCAGCACTCATTCATCTCTATGGAAGATTCTCCACTGAGGAATACAGAGGACTTTTGAGACTGTCAGCAAGTGCCCTAAAACGACCTATGCTTACGTTGAAGTGACAAAGCCCTCTAGTGGCCATAGTGATTATGACGGGAGCAAAGGAGGACGTCAGGAGACGTTACTGTTACTATAAAGCAAAGTCCGCATAGGGAGGAGGTCAGGGTGGATGGTTGGGTCAATAAAAAACATCAGACTGTTGTCCATTTCCCATTTCAAACTGTTTTTTACTTAAGCATAACCACGAATGTTCCCTAACCTTAACCACTTGTTAATTATTGTAACCATGACAACGAAGCTCCCCTAACCATAACGACGTAGTCATTTGAACCCAAACCATGATATTTCCCTATATCTGACCAAGTCGCTTTTGTGCCTAAGCCTAAACAAACATTAACCATAGCATTGTCACATCATAAAATGTATTTATTTTTCAACAGTGATTTTTAACAGTTTTGGAAGGCAAATTATGTTGTCCTGCTAATCGAGGCGTCAGATTAGAAAATGCTTCTATGTGTTGTTCTAAAGGGCAGTCACAAGGGCAGTTTAATTTGAAAGACTTGCTGGGACTTCTTTAACACAGTAGCAGTCGCAATCAAACACAATAAAATGGGTGGCCGTGGTCTAAATCAGGCAAATGCTACTGTTGATCTCNNGGGGGGGGGGAATCACAGACTTATATGGCTGTACAGTGGACCATCAGTGAAACAAGCTAAATTTTCTATTAATTTGACATTATCATCAGTTGGGACTTTTTCCTTTTCTTGTCAGGTTCAGGCTCATTCCTTTAAAGAACACAAGTGTTGGAATTTCTTTGACTTGTGTTATTATTGTGGGTAAAGCGGTTTTCAAATATGATTACAGTATCTGGTGTTTCCTAAGTGGGGCAAGTGAGTCAAATGCAGCACAGAAGGGCCTGTGGTCTGGCCAGTTTAGCCACTGTGGGTAACCTGCCACTCCCGTCAGGCTTGTAACACTGGTACGCAACCAAACATGTGCCCCTTGTGGCCTTTATTCTTTTGCTGTGTGTTCTCTTAGGTCATTGAGTTGAGGTATCTGCAGGGAGGGAACATTATTGTACACTGCGGACGAGAGAAAGGAAAAGAGAGGGACTTGTCAGGTGTGTATTGTAGTACACTTTCTTTATTTGTGGACTTGTGAACAAGCTGACAGAGCAAATTGAAGACTGAATTCTTGTGGACCCGAGCAGTCCCTGCTGTAGGAGTCGCCTCCTCCCTCTCTCTTCCCTCACTTCCTACCTCTGACCAGACCACAGCAACGGAGGAAGCACATCTTTTCACAAGCTGCCTCTAATTGATACCGTTGAGCCCTGGGAACCCAGTGCGTGGTTTTAGTACTCTGCAAAATGCGTGCAAAGCACAACAGCCTGCAGTATGCCACCCTCTGGGACACCACAGGTTATTTACAACCAGACGACCGGTCTGGCCCAGGTTCTCGTATACTTTCATTTAAGTAAGTTTGAAAAAAAAAATATCCACCGCACTTGGATGTGACCCTTGCCAAGCCTTTCATCAAATGGCTACACTGAGAGAGGGCAAGAGTTGAATCCAATCCAGAGCTGTAATCTCAGCCTTAGGGGGCTTTTCACTAAATAGCTGTGTGGGTTATGAAAGAATGAAACCTGTTATATAGCCTATGTAGGGTAAGTTCCTACTGCTGGTTCTGGCTTTGTGCTACTGTTTCTGTCCATACGTTTGCCTTTCCTGCACCTGTAGAACATTCAGAGTTGTTTAAATAAATGATTTTTAATTAGTCATGTTCAGTAAGGTTGTGGGCCATATATTTTTTGTGTTTGGATGTGGCATTACCAGATCCAATCAAATGTGGTGTCAATTGACTAGTTCTAATGTAGCTTGTCATGGCTTGGTGAGGCAGACGAGTCTGACATCTCTCCAGATGGAGAACAGCTTGTGTTGTATTGTGTTTCACAGACAGAGCCAACTCTCTCGTTCGCTCGCTCTCTCTCTCGCCCGCTCTCTCTCACTCTCTGTCATCACGAATAAAATCACACTGGTGACAGATTGATGGAATCATGATGGTTTACAGGGTTGATTTCAGTGGTTTATTTTGGCTGAGCACTGACCCTCAGTATCTGTGGCCGTGGTGCTTCTCCTCATCTTTGACCTGTCGCATGTGCGACTTTCCCCTCTGGCTATTTTGCCAAGTGAGGTCTTCCTATTCGGCAGGAGGTGGATGCACACAATTGGCCCAAGTTTATTTGTGATCCAAGGAGGAAGTTTAGGTTGGGAGAAAGTGTGCACAACTGTTTTTCCTTTACCAGCCCCTGAGGTTTGAGGATGTGGAGAGAAGCGCTGTCAGCTGCTCTGATGGAATAATGAGACTTCTTAAATGCGCTCTCAAGAAAAATAAATTCTTCATCTGAGAGAGATTGAGGGTATGCAAAAGAAAAAAGAGCAGAGCTGGCAAGAAGGAAAGAATGGCTGATAGAGCATTGTGGCATTAGATGGAAGGTCTGATCCCTGATTGTTTAAGTGTGACTGTGAAGGCCTCGAGGCTATCCGTTACAGTCTGTGGTGAGCACGTTTTGTCCTGACTGTGAACTCCAGCTGCTTATGGGTCTTACAACATTTACCTGATGAGATGTTAAGAGGGCCCAAAACCACACCAGATCCCCCAAGTGGCTCTTCCAAATGTGTCCAGCCTGTACAGTAGACACATTTCTCGCCACCACATGGTAGAAACATCAGTGGCTGTTTTAATTAGGAAGCAGTTTAAGGGAAATCCATCCGCGGTCCCGCTGGCTTGCAAGCTTTGTTTTCATTTGTGTGAGTGACTGCCGGGGTCCCTGATGAAGACCCTAACCCTCAGACATATGAGGCCTGTGACTGTTCAAACAAACTGTCACTCAGAAACCTCAAATCATCTCTTTTGTCTGCCAAAAAAATGTTGACCTTACCAAGTCTTTTGGCCTCATGGTCAGGCTTAATGTTTTATTTTCTAGAAGCAAGCGCCATTATCTCGGGAAAAGACACTTATATCAAGAAACTTCATGAGGCAAGTCCATTTCTGTCTGGGAAGAAGTGAAATTATCTTTCCCCGCTGGCAGATTCCCATCACTTGTGTAAAGAAAAATACATTATCAGCACTAAACACTAGATTAAATGACTTGTGCAGTGCTCTCCCTGCCTCCGCTTCTCATTTAGTACTACTCTGAAGCATTTGCTAATGCAGTGCGCCCATCACTCCACTTGATTGATGGAGGTGAAGACTCTCTCCACATGACAGCCTAAATAAAGCAGGCAGGCCTCGGATACCTGCCATGTGGGCCCCTTTCGCTCCCTTGAGACACGGCCCTGTTGTTCGGAGACAATAGACCTTGATTGGCGCTATGATTATGTCACCTCCTAAACCGCACGTCCTGCAGCTCACATTCTCATTCTCCTCGGGAGCTAGCATCCACCACCGGCAGCTCATTGAGAGGTTATTGATTTTTAGCAGAGGAATAATCCACCATAGTTTCCCAGTGAGCACACAGATGGCTGGCCTTTATTAGGTGAATAAGGATTTCATTTATTTCCTCCTGCAACCGTTGCAGAGCCCAATCATTCATTCAATGAAGTGTAAATCCATGATGGAAAATGAATGACTAATATGTCTATTTCCTGCAGTGTCACAGTAGTATACATTTGTATGTAAAATATATCCTCTGTGGGAGTGCTTAACGTCCTAAGATGGGTTACTTTTAGTATCGAGATGTTCTAGCATGAGGAAGTAAAAACTTTAGTGTGTGATCTCTTGCATGTGGCCGACGAGTACAGTTCAGATTTACGTAGGAGGTGATGATGTATCTCACACTCTACTGCTGGAGACGTTTGGCTGTAAATCATGTGGGAGAATGATGGATACAGGTTGTCACAATGACCAGATGAGTTGGCAGGACACACGCTGGCATGTTTGCCAGCTCAATGAGCTTTTAATTTGCGGTAACAACTTGACATCCGCAAATTAGATGTCTTTGAAAATTAGACTTCTGTGGGAGAATTAAAAAAAGCCGTTTTCAAGATGTACCTGTTTTCATGTTGGACTGCAGACAAAATGACTTTTCTTTCATATATTGTTCTGTTTTGCAAAAGTTGTTAGAAATTACATTTTTTAAAAGGCAAAAACAGTGTTTATGGGACTCAGATGCTCATGCAAAGTACAGAAAAGTAGAAAAATACAAAGGAAATGTGCAATAGCAAAGTGGCTGCATCTGGAAGAAAGCTCTTTGACACGAGGCATCAGTCAGTAAAATGATCCTTTATTAGACCCCTCGACCTATTCAAAGACTGCTTACAGTTGCCTCCACAGCTAGTTTATTAATCTTTATTGTATTTATTTATTTAACACACAAAATTATCCCTAATTCTCAGTTTGGCTTTAGTTACACGGTTGGTTTTTTCCGGTGTAATTGGCTGTTGTTTTCATGAGTAGTTTGTGTTTTACACTAAATTGCAAACTTGGCTTCCACCCTGTGCAATCACAATTTCCCCTGTGAGAACCGCGATTAAGCCTTGCTTGGTCTCCACAACCTGCTTTACACAAGGCAAGGCCTCCTGTTGTAGTTAGTCAAAAATCCATATTTATAATGGAAATAAGAATATATTAAGTTGAAAATTAAAATAATGTGCTGTAAAACACTTCCTCAATACATTACTGGGGTTTCCGTCTTGACAGTCATACTGCATATTGCCAAGACCTAATAGTTTTACAATGCACCATCTGAGCGAGTATATCGTTGGAAGGGACACATTCATAGCTGTGCCATAATCACATCATCATCATTATGAATGATCTCATGTCATTTATTAAGAAGACCTCTGGTTTTCTTCAAGAAACCAGCTCTGCTGTCTCACATCGTGTCCTTTACCTGATTGATGGGGAAAATAGCTGTGTGAAATATTGCTTATTTATTCTTGGAAGCCATCCGTGGTGTGTTTTTCAGATTCTAACCATCTCATCTCCATTCAAATATCTTTTATCACTGTGAGCAGGGGAATCCTTGGCCTGAGAATGAATGGCAGTGAGTGGGACACTGGGAAGTAGAAACCTGAGCAGAGCTGAAGAAGAGCCACAGATCCATTGATTGCTCCATTTATGTGCATCACAGTTCAGTGTTGTAATCAAAAGCAGATTGTTATGGTGGTGGGGATGGTGGTTCTGCAGGTTCCTTCATCTGAACCCTATTGTTAATAATAATAATATTGGCAAAGTTACCTCTTCATACATTTCTTTTTAAAACTATATATCAGATGGACGATACTACATGTTTTTGTCATATAAACAGCTGAATCCTCAAAATAGACTTTTGATATATTAATTAATAAACCAGAGGATTCTCCCAAAAGCTTTAATTATTTGCAGATTTGTCTGACTTAGGAAGCTTTCTGTGTAACTGTCAGTGGACTCCCAAGGGTGAGTCAGCTGCTGCAGCAGTAGTCGCCCACAGTCTAAACCAGATTAAGAGTTTTAACCTTTTAGTCCCTGGTTGAGAGGCTGTTAAACTTCTCCTAATTTAGATCCATAAAGCTCGACCCATGTTCCATGCCTTTCTTGCAGGGGATTTCTGCATGCACGAGTGTGCTAATGTTTTAGAATTTTTAAGCAATTGGATAAAGTAAACATAAGAATTGCTAGATGATTCACGACTAAACTGAAGGCTGATAAAAAGAAGAACCTTGAGGGCGAGGTGCATTTGATCTTGATCTGCGAATTCATCAAAAAAAAAAAGAAAAAAGAAAAAAAAGAGATGATTGAGATCAAAGTGTATCAAAACTGGTCAAACATCTTGATCTTATTTTAGAAATTGATCAAAGAATGAACATTTTGTACTGACCCCAGCAGGACATACAGAGATAAAACCTAGCTCTCCTATATGAGTGCATGCACAATATTTTCATCTCAACACAGTTACACTTTCTGACAGCTCTAAACCTTGAAGCAGAGGTCACTTGCATATTCATAAACCTTAGTTCAGTTGACCTGATGTCTACCTGGATGTTCACTTCTGAACATTTTCATATGTTGGCAAATAATGTAGCGTTGTTGTTGCCTTGCTACGGACAAACAGCAATGCTAACGAAATAAGGGGCAACTGCCTCCTGTGTAAATACATAATGGCACATTGTGTATCATAATGAATCCAGAGTTGTCAGTCTCAGCACACTAAGTAAACACTATCCATCAAAACACTGGGCGCAGTATGACAAGGCCTTAATGTAAAATGTGGAGCAGCTGAGAGCCTTCACCTTGTCAATCCAACAAAGCCGCTATGATGCGAGTTTAGCTGTGTGTGGTGCAACCTTTGGCTGATCTATGAGTCTATCTTCCTGTCAGCTTTGTGCGGTAGCCAACATTATTTTTACTGGAAAACTCGCCTTAGCTTATCACGGCGAGACTTCATAAACATGCGATATGTCGAGCTGCTTTCCTCATTTTCCCCTTTTATTTTTTTTAATGGAATACAAATTTGACCCTTTTCTAATGTCCTCATTAGCAGATACTTAGGAGGTCAAACACACTTTGTTAGCAGGCCGTGTGTTGAATGAAAGCAGAAAAATATGAAATCACACCTGATGCCTCATGGTGTTTACTACAACTGATGCAGCTTAATGAGGTAGGCCAACAATGCAAAAAGAACATGCACTGTCTCGAAACTGAATCTCATTTAAATCATTCATTACTGGACTCGCTAGTGTGAGTAACCTGGCATATCTCCGGCATCAGTCAACCAAATGCTAGAAGTAAACACCATTTCCTCATACAGTATGTGTCTACTAGGCTTGACAGCACGCGCTTGCTTGCATTATTTTCAGCAGCTTCGGTTTGGGTTATTAGCTCAGTTGGTGATGTGTTTATGGCTGTTGGGACTGTGTTTATTTGAGCAGGATTTAAGGCTGTTTATTTGGGACCAGCTTCTGAAGTATACAGTAGGCCCAGTCAGATAATTGTGAGATTTATGAGTTGGATAAAACACCAGCTCAGTGTTCAGCAGGGTTTACCTCAAGAGCTGAATCATCGGCTTTCTTACGGATAACCATGAAATCATTTCGCCTTGCTTTGAATGAACAGAAAGTACCTGATAATTTTCCCTGAATGCTCTCTGATTGTGAGGAACTGCAAGTATGACTGACATTGACTAGTGCAGAGTAAATATCCTGCTGCTTTTTTATCCAGCTTTCACTGTAAATAGACTGAGCCAGAACTCTGGGAACTCTGTGGCTCTCAGCCCGAAGCCCATTCTTTATTACTGAAGACATAAATCTTAAAAAAACAGCTCACAAATATATCCTTTTATTTTTAAAAAAGACTCTGTCCTAAGACTATTTCCTTAAACACTGTAGTTTTTAATAAACGTTATTTAAACAGGAGTAAATTGTGCACTTGTTTAGGACTACTTTCTGTAGAGGATTAATACACATTTTTGGTGCTCTAGTGAATATAACAGTGTGTGTGGGATTGAAAATAAACTAAACTACAGTTCCCATGTTCATGGTAATGAAGGAACATGTCATCTGGTGCAACAGTGTGTTTGTTTTTTAATAGTTTTTCGACCACAACGGCATCCTATGGCACAGAGGAATAAGCTATATGGCTTTAGCTACACAGACAATACTTGTTAACGGGATCAATTCATTATTGGTTTTGGTTTGTTCATGGGATGTGTTGACAGTAAGAATAATGCAGAATGTTTCCAGGCTCACCCTTAAAATGTTTTAGTCAAGACAGCTGTTTTTAGCGTGAGTACTGTAAAAAAGTATTTTGTTTTGGCAGTCAGTTAGCACTGGTGGAGTTTCATGGCTTTGACTGAGTCAAACATAGAGCAGTATTGGCTGACTGAAACATAGTGTTTTGCCCCAAAACCAAGGGCCGGTGGCGGCCTCCAATAGAGCTAACCAGCAAGAGGCTGGTAATTGATTTGTTAAAGCCCCCCTACTGGCTTGGTGAAATGAGATGACAAGTACAGTCCTGAGGCGTAGTTGAGTGGAGGGGGGGACGAGGGGAAAAAACGGGGTCCATGACCCACAGGAAGATCAATACAACATGATGAGGGTGTGGAAATGGTGCTGCAGCTCTTTGTTCTCATCCGGGCTTAACTATAAACTAACCATTTTGCCACACTACACTTGTGATGTTATTAGAAAAAACATATCTCAGTGACACAGGCCATTTGTTTTTACTGGCCATATGTTTGACCATGTGGTTTTCCATACTACAGGCAGAGAATAATTCTTTTTAACTGCCCATCATTGTAACTGATATCAAGCACATAAAATGCAATGTGGATCCCAAATGACGGCTTTTGATATACCATGACATGAAGTCCCACTACAATAGAATGGAGACATCACATGCTTGTGTTGTGTGTAGTTCAAATCCCACATTAGAAGTTGTTACAAAGATTAATAACCACAATTCTGCTCTATTGGAAATAGATGAGCTCACATCTTTGGGATGTAGGCTTGATTACAGTGTACGATAGCTGATGTGTGGGGGAGAATGGTGCCCATTAATTCCACCAAATACTGGCATTTGCTTGGGGCAAGGCCTAAATAATTTGTTGGTATAACATGAATAATACAAGCAAAGGACACTAATGTAGAGACGGTGTTAGCCTGTTGTTTTTTCCCGGGTTGTGGCTCCGCCTTTGAAACCCGCTGTAGCACTTCATTCCTCAGTTTGCATGCACAGTATAGAATCCATGCAGTGCAATATTTGGCAGCATCGCCTTCCAACTCAGCCTTTCTAAGCCAAAAGGGGGGATAGGTCAATTGCAAGTACACTTTTCAAGTCATAAAAATCCATATACAAGTATTTTTCTTTGGGGTTTAGAGAGGTTTCCTCGCCCTTGGGAAAGGCAGCTCAAGGGTTGGAGGGAATAATAGCTCACTTTGCACCTCATAAAAACCTGTGAGCACACCTCGAGTGCTGCTGCTGAAGGCCTCTCACTGAAGGTCCCTCACTCGCAGCCCTCAAAACAGTCCCTGAGGATTAGAGAAGTGATGAGGAGGGCAGTACAGAGGATGATGTTAGCCCTCTTCCCTGCGCCCTTCACCGTAAACCACAGTTGAAGTGTCCTACAAGAATGACAGGACATCGTGAATTCCTTCTTCCCTTCATTTTTTGAGTGATAGCTGGGCAGCCTCTTCCTGCTGGCTCCTCTGGATGGCCGCAGCTGCCAGTCGGCACTCCAGAAAAGAGTATTTCTTTGCCACAAATGCAAGAGTCTGGCCTGAACCCTTGGCTACTGAGCTGAGCTAAATGTGTGCACTGTGTGGCGTTTTAACCCAGTTTGTGTGACTTGAATTTTTAATATCTGCTAAGCTCCAGGAAAGCACTCTGTTGCACTGGAATAACAGGCATGGCAGAGAGTGGGGTCTCCATTGCATCTTCTGCGTGTGATTTCGTTATTCTGCAGCAGTTCACCAACACTCACCACTACTTTTGGGCAATGTTAGGAGACTGAGCTAGAACTGAACTTCAGTGGATGAATAATGAGCGGATGAACTGACAGGTGAGCACTTTGTTTCGTCCTTACTCCCAACAGATGTGTAGCTGCTGTATTGGCTGGAGCTGTGTGACCAGAGTCATTTGTTACACAGGTGGAAATAGTTGTCAGAGGACAATAGTCATATCGATTATCTGAGTTCTGGTGAACAAAACTGAGAAATTAGTCCTCTCCAATATTTTGCTCTTTGTACTGGAACATAAGGGACCAGAATGAGCTCAGATTTATGGGCTGTGTTGGCGGTGGCCTGGTCTCATTGTCGTGAAGTAGATTGCCTTTATTGCTGAAATGATTAGTCAATGAATTGATTCATCAATTGACAGAAAATGTTGAAAGCGATTTTGATAATCAATTAAACATAAATTCTTTCATCAAACAACAAGACGAAGACTAAGAGCTCTGTTGTCAGGCTGTAATTAGCAGCAGTGCTTTGAGCTAAATGCTAACATGCTCATGACAATGCTAACATGCTGATGTTAACAGGTAATATTTACCACGTTCGCCTTCATCTTAGTCTAGCCTGTTAGCATGCTAATGTTTGCTGACTAGCACTCGACACAAAGCATTGCTGAGGTTGATGGGAATGTCATTTGTTTTGCTTGTATCTGGTCACAAATCAAAGCAGTGGGCAAATTAAAAATTTCACCTGATGATGGCACTAGATGAAAAGTCAGGGGTATCACAAGTCTTACAATTTATCCTCTGGGGAAGTTGAATATCTCTAGCAAATGTCACGGCAATCCATCTTATCGTAGTCAAGATATTTAACTCTAAAACCACAAATGTTGACATTTGGTGGCGTTTCAGATAAAGTCACGGGATCACCAAAATCTGTAGGATTCATCCTCTGGGGATTACGAATGTCTGTACATAATTTCATAGGTATCCATTCAGTGGTTATATTTCAGCTAGCGTGGCAAATAAAGTGACCAATAAAAAATAGTTATATTCATAAGATGATGTTGCTCTGCACCTGGGTCGTAAGTCAAGATCTACGATGGAGATGGACTCGGGCATGCAGTACATCCGCCAAAAATGTTTGACCTTACCGTAATTCTGGATTGTATACGGCTCACTAGGTAGGAGGCTGAAATGAGTCCTTCCTCCCACTCGTAATTCTCCAACTTATTCTAGGTCAAACGGGGCCGCAAAATTTTTCCTCTGAGAGGACCCATCCTCCTCTGAACTCAGAAATGTGACATGCCAGCAGGTTGATATAATTAAACCCCACTGCTTTGTTCAGATCTTCATGCAACTGTGTCTTACATGATCCCTCTCTGTCTCTCTTTCGCTTCAACACGTTCTGCCCTCCACCGTGTCCCTCCTTTTATCATTAAGCATGCAGTTTGCTCGTAATTAAGTACATCAGTGAATTAAGGGCTCACTGGTGCTGGTTTGTTCTGGCCGTACGCTAGAGATGACAGTCTGTCGCTGTCTCTTGTTCATGCACAGATATGTAAACACAAACCCACACCCATGCAAATCTCTGAGGCTGATTGGACTGATGCCGTGTTGCAGAGCATCTGAACTTGTGCGCCACAAATAGCCTGTAGAGATGTCACAAGCAGGTGTTGTTCTGGAAGAATTAACGCCACGTTTATCTAACAAAGCATTATTGCTACTGCATGAGGGGAAAAGCTGTGTTCACCAGTGGGATTATTATTTTTCTTAGTTTTTATTTTCACATCTGGATTTCATTATTATTTATCTTGCAGTGTTTTGTGGGAATTCATTCGGTTTCTGCTTCTTCTGTTTTAAATTCCTTTTGCTGATCACACTTTCTATGTGGTAATGTAGGCTTACATCACCATGTTTTATGGTGTTCCGTATTTAGCTCTAATGCTTGATAATGTCATAAAAAAATCAATTGTTTTGATGCTTTTTAGCCATGCTAGCGGCAGCATGGCTCTACTATTGGTTGGAGTAATGGTTTTCCATGACATGAAATTTGGTACACACATTCATGTTCCCCTCAGGATGAAGGGTAATCATTTTGGTGATTCTCTGACGATTCCTCTTGCGCCATTATCTGGTCTTAATTTCAATTTGTCCAATACTTTGGTTTATGACCAAATACCTGCAAAACTAATGACATTCCCATCAGTCTCAGCTGTACTGTGTGTTCAGTGCTATGTTAGCATGCTAACACGCTAAACTAAGATGATGAACATGGTAAACATTATACCTGCTTAGCATCAGCATGTAAGCATCGTCATTGAGAGCATGTTAGCATGCTAACATTAGCATTTGTACTGGCTGTAGATTGTTTTTTGAAATAGCTTTAGGGCTACAACTAATCATTATTTTCTGTCAATTATTTTTTTTATTGATTAATCACCTTCTCAAAAAATAGTGAAAAATGCCACAATTTTCCAAAGCTCAAGGTGACATTTTAAGTTTGTTCATTTTATCCAACTAACAGTCTAAAACCCAAAGTCATTCAATCTTCAACAGTATGAAATTGAGAAAAGCTGCAAATCTTCACATCCGAGAATCTGGAAAAAGAAAATATCTGGCATTTTTGCCTCATAAATGACAATCAATTATCAAAATAATCAATCTTGTGCATTATGTTGCTATTTTGCTATCATAACCACTACATCAGGTGAATAGGGAAGGAAGTTTATTCATTCCCACGGTAGTCTTGAATATTTCATCACTGCTAATCTGTCCCTGTGAGTCAGAGGATCACGAACCGAGGCCAATGTAATTTCTCGGCACCTCACTGTTTTGGTCATTACCACCACAGCGCTGGTAGCGAGATGAACGCGCACCTTCTGTCAACATGTTATTTTTGAGATTATGGCTTCCTTGCTCCTTCATGAGGAAATTGGGTTGACACAGTGAATTTCTTTCCATTTAAGCAGCCTTAATACTTAATGCTGTTTTGTCTGCCCCTGGGGCCCGCTGAGTGCGCTTTGCACTTTTCTGGGCTGGCACAGATTCTCATTACCCCTGGAAAAACTTCCCGTGTTCATGTAAAACAGTGCAACCTGATCCCGAGACTCTAAATAGTTTGCGGGAGACTCAACATCCTCCACAATCTGGCAGACAGGCGATGCTGCTTCCCAAGAATAGTCACATAAATAGAAAACGGCCCAGCAGACGACGTAAAGAAACAGCATGTGCTCGTTTAACACCTATAAATATCCGAGGTGAGGTTAACATTATCTGTTCGCTCTAGTGGGGGGAATTATGGGTAATCAAAGGACACAAAGGGACTTGCAGAGTGGTGCTATCTCAGCTGTTTTTTATATGGCTACGACTTCTTCCGTAAACTGGAGTTAAATTGTGTGGGGTGAGGTATGATTTATGGAGGTAAAAAAACCCCGCAGACAATCCTTATGTTTAGAGGTTATGTCTTTGGCTTATAGATATAAAACTGGGAAAATCTCTTTGCTGCACCAGATCTTCTCTGGGATGTCTGATAGATTTGAGCCCGGGAGAAGTAACACAGTCTCACAGTTAATATAGTGCTGGAAACCAGTACACTGACGACAAACGCTCCATCAGAAGAATGGGATTGCAAAATGTTTACAAGACATCATCTGTTGTGTGCTGAAGGAAGTTATTTCTTACTCCCTGGTGAGATAATCTATTTTCACCAGTAACTTGTCACGCCGGAGCCACCCGAACAGAAAATCAAATCCCAACCTGCTGGATAATGGGCCTTTGAATCCTTTAGGACCTGTGATAGTGATTGCCTCTGCGTTCACTGGAAAGCAGTTCAAAATTCAGCAATGTGTGTTTGTTTGGGCATATTGAGGCTGTGTGTGTGTTTGTGTGTGTGTGTGTGTGTGAGCTCATGTGAGTAAACGCTGCGTGTGCCTTTTATGAGCTCGTCTGAGTGATTTCCCAGCGAGAGTGCGTTTTACAGCCGGATTCCTCCAGGATGAGTCTGACTGTTTGATAGAACAGCCCCATGGCGGCCTCCCACTCTCCAGCCTAATGAGCATCACGTCTAACAGGTGGTCCATCAGAGCACTGAGAACAAGAGGAATTAGGCTGTTTGTATGTAAGTTGCTTGTTTGCTGTGCGGAGAGGCTTTTTTTTTAATACCAGTAGTGCTGCTTTTTTTCTCTATCCAGAGAGGAAATTGAATCATAAACACAATATTTCTTGGATCAGCGATTGGCAGCCTAAGATGCTCTGTGGTTTGTAGAGTAAATGATCAAACATTTTCAGGAAACCTGGAAGGTAGTCGCAGTTTATTGACTGATTTAAGGTTGTTGACATTTCATACGCTGTCTGAATCTTACTGCGAACAAGCTGCTTTGTTTCATGATCCGCCTATGAAGGTCTTATAAAACAGGGGCACAATTTATACAGCTGGAATGAAAAGAGCTGTAAAAGTGTTAATTGTTTCCAGTTGCACTTCCAGGTTATGTAACAGGCACAACACGGGTTTATTACATATTTTGTGAAAATCCTTTGTATGATATTAAGCAGTGTTTGCTTTAATTAAATAATTCAGAAACCCAGTGGTCTATAAGCTAAGCATGTTTGGCAGCCATCCAATGTGGTTCCATTTTTAACACTTTTATGTACATTTCGTACTTTATATGCCAAATTACTTGCATACAGAAAGCTGTCCGCCACTTTGGTCCAAAATATCTCAACAACTGTATGATGGATTGCCATGAAATTTTGTACAGATGTTCACTGTCTCCAGAGGATGAATCCTGATGACTTTGGGGATCCCTTGAAATTTCAATTTGTCCGATACACAAAATACTTGCAAAGCAAATTACATTCCACCTGCTAAACGTCAGCATGTTAGCATTATTCCTTTTTCCTTTTCCAGATTGGCAGCATGGTTGCGCTATACAAACCTACAGGGATCCATCACTGATCTAACATTTCACAAACAGAAAGAAGAGGAAATAAAGAAAAGAAAAAAACAAGACGCAAAGAACTGAACATTGGAACAAAGAGCCCATTATCAGTCCATGACTAAAAGGCGTAAAAACTTTATTTTCTACAATGTAACACAGGGGCAACATCTTACTTTCATTCTTTGCTGAATTCACTTAAGTGAGAGTTGCAAATCTTGAAAGGAGAAACATGAAATGAGGTTTTGCCTTGCTCCCAGCTGTAGTTGCTGCTTTGGTAAATGTCTGAGTCATGATGAATAACTGTAGTCTTCATGAGTCTTCACAGTTCACTCATTTATCTGCGTTGACTGCACTTTTTTTTCACAGCGAGGTCCTTATCTCAAATTACTCTTTTACACTAAGTATTAATTGGGTTTAGTTAGGTTCATTACCTCAATCATACTTACATCTAATCATAATAACATCTATATTTATGCTAACTCAGCCAGAAAAAAAGATTATATGAACTTTGGAAATTAAACCATATCATTTTTTTGGAAAGCTGACAGCAAGTGTATCTTTTTGCTCATGTTGTTTCTAGATTTTTAACATCTTCACCAGCATAAAAAAATAAAAAGCCATCTACCATTAATGTTAATTTCATTCTCTTTTTGTGCTGCTTACTTTTCAGTGTCCTCTCTATAAATGTATTTTTCTAGCTGTGTTGTAATCCTTCCACTAGATGACCAGTATACAGTGTGTCGGAAACAAAGCAGTAGTGTTTAGCATGACCAGCGGATATCTTTTGTTTTGGCGTGAGCTCATTAAATGATGGTGTGTTAGAATGCATGGGCTCAGGGGGGGATGGGGTGCTTGCCCCCACTCCCTCCTGCATTGCTGCTGCAGCTGACTTTTAATGGAATCTGATATAAAAGCTTGTGAATAATTCCCGTGGGGTTGTGTTTTGTAGGTCATTGTGCCATTATGGTTTGTTCCTGGTCTGTCTGCGGGAAGATGTATGCATGTGTGTGTGTGTCTGGGAGTGTGTTTGAGTGTGTGTTTGTGGGGGAGGGGGGAGCGAGGCACGGGGGCTTCGCCTGCTTGTCTGGTCGAAGCATCGTAGCTTCTCTCATCATACTGCTGTAGGTGGACACAGAGTGAACCTGCCCACCCCCACAGGCTTGACCCACAAATCCCTTGGTCTGGCCGACAAAGGGATTATGGGAGAAATAGACTAATCTACTTCTGTTAATTTACTTATGCAAAGTGTTTGCTACACAAGCCCTGTTATCAGCCTAATGTTAGAGAGCAAAAAACTATTTAAATGGGTTTTTTTATTTGTATTTATTTAATCATCCAAAGCTGCACTTTTTGTATTTTACGCGTTCTGTGCAGAGCAAAGAAAGAACACACTGCACTTCCAATCTAAGAGCCTTTGTTTTCTTTATTTGGGATACTTGAGAAGGAACACTGGGCTTGTAAGGGGCCACCTGCAATAACAAATTACTCCCCAGTGTGTAGGAAACATCCAAAAGCAGCACTCTGGATGATTTTTGTCTTGATTTATTAATATTCTGCATATGGCAGAGGGTTGTGTATGAAATACAGCTGGAGGTGTTGCAAGATGAAAAATATACCTTTGTGAAGGGCTTCCCAGCCAATTATATTCAGTAGCACATACCAGAAATGACAGTTTGTTACTTGGACAAATGCTTGGAGAGCAACTTTCACCTCAGAATGGTATTTCTGGCCAGCTCAACTCGAACCTCTTTGATCTCTTCTTTCAGTTTATTTCGGGATGTCATGTCTTTATCTGCTGGTGAGGTGGGAGTGGAGTGACAGTGAGTAGAGGAGACTGAATAAGGATGAACTTATCACCTTGTCTTTGGCCAGACAGATCATGTGGAGGGTTCCGCCATAGCTGGCTCAGTTTCACTTGTGTAAATGTTCCTGTCTTGATGGTGTGATACGGCGTATCCCCGGCTAATTCAAACAGTCCAGAGAGAAATAAGCTGAGGGATTTTGTGCAGTAAAGGTTAGCACGCTGGAGTGGCTGGAAACAGATACAGTAAAAGCTTTTTGGCAGTGATCACATTATTGTTCCTCCTCAGACATCCCTAGACATTTGGAAATTAGCTTACATGTTTGCACATACTGTAAAATGATTGTTTCCCCTCCACATTTGGCCTGATGATGAAAGATTGTGTGATATTCTTGTTGGGCGATATTTATCTTAGAGGGAAGAGCTTTGATTTTGCACCACAGGAAGAACATGTGGGTAGTCTTTGTGTTGTACAGTGCTAGATTGTGTTTGACTCATTTCCAGACTGGATCCCAGATGCTGGATCCGGGTGGTCACACCCATTGTGATGTTTCACAACGCGTGTTTACTGCCTCTGGTTTGTTAACCAAATATTGTTTCCTGGTTCTAGAAAAATCAACCCTACACATCAGAGGCGTGACCACACAATTTAACAGACAAAGCCACTAAACTGTCATAGTGATATTTCCTCTCCAGATGTTCTAATGATGGTCTCATCAGCTCTCACCACCTCAGCTTTCACAGTGTGTTCACAATGTGAGCCAGATGGGTTGTTCTCTTCCGAGGGCGGAGCAAGATGGTCCGAAAGGAAGGATGTGGGGACATATTGTATTATCATACTGGCCCGAACAAACCTCCCCCTCCCAATCCTGATATCTACTGGCTGTTAATGGCTGATGTCCATGAAAGATTCAGACATGGTGGCCTCTCTCAGCCCGCAGGCTTCTTGCGCAAGCTTGAGTGTCCCTGCTCTCTCAGCTCTCTATAAGAAACGAATGGCCCTCTGGTGACTTGTTGATCTTGTTACTTACAGTGTGCAGGCACGGTTAGACTGACTTGTTCATTTTATCAGTTAAATGCTACCATGAGAGCAGTCTGGATTAAAAGAAAATGTAGCTCTTTACAGCTGCGTAACATCAACTATCATATTTTACAACAGTGAGACACACAACTCTGTCCGGGAGCAAAAAGCATTCTCCATGTTGCAGTTAATTTAACCTTATCCGAGCTGATTTCAAACACGGCCTGTTGCATGGAAACAGGAGTACTGTTAAGCTTCTCGAGCACATCCAGGCCACTCCCAGGCATCCATCATAGACTGTAACAAGCTGCTGAGTGCTGTTTGAAGCGTGCGTGTTTATGTGCTATGCATGCTCAGTGCTGATGGATATGTAGTGACAGTTGTGAGATAGGGCCTGCTGGACACCCAGGACAGGGATTGTAGTGTCTGATGAACGGCATCACCAGCCTGCTGCTCTCTGAACCCCCTTCTCATCTGCTGTTAGCAGCGGATAATGCAGCTCTAAAGCCTCTTGTGTAAGAGACCTAGTCACCGAAGACGGGACGGGAGGGGACAGGGAATGACGTAAGTGTCCTCCCGTTCTTCCTTCCATTTTCCCCTGATCTCTGATCCTAAGCACTTGGGAGGTCAGCGGAGCCGAGCCACTGACCCTAATTCCTTAAGGAAAGGTTTCCTGAGAAGAGTTGCTGCCTGCTCCCTGCCCCCTTTTGGCGACTGACCTGGAAACAGCGCAGAGAGCAGCTGACGTAGACAGAGGCTGCATGTTTGTAGAGCCTGCAGACGCTGTGCTGAAGGGCCTGAACTGCCTCCCTGGTTTTTTGATCCGATGAAGGACACGGCTCCATCTGTTTCCTGCTCCCGAGGGCTGCGACATTCGCAGTCAGATCGGATGAAGACAAATGAATAAATGGAAGGATGAGTCACAGCTTTACTCATGTGTTTTGACAAGTCCTTCTGCTTGAGCGCGTGAGGCTGGAAATATTGACATGTTCGTTAAATGACTTTGAGAGTGGTTGTGTGTCAGGCGTCATTATAAACAGATAAACACAAACAATAGACAGTTCCGCTGACAACATTTCTGTCTATAACTGTTAACCAATTCAACATCGCCGTGTTTACTCGGCAGGGTTCCATTGTTTGCTCCGTCAATAAACAAGCCAACTCAAAATGTAGGACATAAATACATGTGCTCCCCTCAGGAAGCCATTTGCTTCTTAGGAGTGTCTCCCCTTTCTTTCAGCTCATCATCCACCTCTGCACTCAAACCCGTCCATCTCCTTTCTCTTCCCCGTCCTCTTTTCTGTCATCCTCCAACACCTGTCAGCACCATTGTCCTCCCCTGAAGAAGAGTAAACCCATGCAGGCATGCTCCTGCGACCTTTTTCAATGGCGCTCTCCCAATGGGATGGGTGCCATTGTTCCGTGAGCCTTTCTTACCAGGTTTTTGGGCAATCAGCAAGGGGGCATCCGTCTTCCCGTTGAGGGAGGCGTGGTGCTCGCTGCTTGCCGGGTGTGATAATGGACCACACATGGTCGTGCTCCAGTGGCTCACCAAGACCTGGGGCCTCGGTGCGTGGGCATAGGCCCCGGCTCTGCCTCCTCTCCCTCCAAGCCGGCCCATAAAGCGCTCTTCTTCTCAGCCTTTTGTCTGGGCCCTTTCACTTTGCCTGAGCTCTGCCGGGCCCTTTGTCCTCCTATCTGGGGGCCCGGTGCCTCAGCGTCCACTCCCTCAGCTTTGTTCACTCCACCTACAATATGCCACCAACAAGTATTCCAGAAACGCAATGAATGCAAGTCTTTCTGTCAGTGTGAATGTGCCTAAGTAAAGAAGGAGAAAAGGGGTTTTTCATTTCATGTTGCTCAGGAGGTTTTGCTGACGATTTGGGCAGTTTATTGAGCTGAGCTGATTGGGATACAAGATGCAAAAGAAATCCCAGCATTCTTTTCCTTACTTTTAGAGAAAATCATATGAGATTCTTGCTTTAAGGAGTTTAATTAACATTTTTCTTGAGTGAGGGGTTGTTGTTTACGTGGTGCAGTTTCTAAAACTTGCTCTAAATTAAATGCAAGTATTATTGGTGAATTAAAACCTCATGGGTGCTTTAATTGCAGACAACTCAACAGTGCAGAGCAGACCTCAGTCCCAGCAGTCCCCAGCGGTTGAGTAACCTCCATCCCAGACCACATGAATCCCAGAAAGGGCTTTTTTTGATCAAACCTGTCGACATATTTATCATTCTTGACTGAATTAAAGAGCCAAAAAACAGGCGTCAGAAGTCTGGATACTACACTAAAAACTTAATATATGTCCCTCTGTCTCCGCGTACACTAACATGTCTGACTTTGCAACTATAAATCTTTATATTCAAGGCTTATTAAGTTTCCTTTTTTTTCTTTTTATCTGTAGAGTGGAGCTTTTTGATGTTTGACACACATGTCAGGGAGGTTTCTTTCTTCTTTCTTTCATTATATTGGAGGCCTTGCTAATTTAGAAAACTTCTGTCAAAGCCGTAGCAATGGTACCACCAAGACACTTTATTAACATGAGGCATGTACGATGGTAGTGATGTCAATTTAATGAAATCCCCATCCTTCTTTGACTAGGATTTCATTGTAACTATTTTAAACTGTAAAAGGGATGTCATTTTATGTACCTCCATGAAATCATTCGCCGGCTTTCTCTGGTTTATCATACGAATGGCATTGATTTGTTGGTGCTGCCATGCTGCCTGCACAGACCTGCAGGAGTGAAGCGTAACATGCAGTTGTTAATGCCGGTTAAGTCCTCTGCACCACATGGTCCTTTGTTGTTTTGCCGCAAACCAGGAATACAGTATGGGGAAACATCAAAGGGAAACAGCTACCTCTTAGGTAGCCTTATCAGAGGCCTTCAAAAAAATCCTATTTTTTCCTGTTCCACTCATTCAGGTCACCATGCTGCCTGTAGTATTTGACACAGTTTTTACAAAGTCCAAGTAAGTTTTTGAAGTATCGGTGGGTTGAAGGACTTCCATCTACAGAGCTGGGTTAGATTCTTTTTATAATATCTATCTAACCCATGTAAAATTTCCAACCCGCTTTACTGAGCGTCATTTTATTGCCACTAACTCTCTGTAACATCAGATCTCAGTGATGCCAAACTTTTATAACCCGTCATCAAAAAAAATACGAGCTTCAAAACCTCTGAGGCCAATGTGCTGCCCTTTCGTCCACATTTGTAGTCTGATTTTTTTTTTAAATTGTGCTTTTACAATACAGACTTCATTTGAACCC
>NTHP01000065.1:1506928-1527808 GCA_003416845.1 Oplegnathus fasciatus | reverse complement strand
AAAAAAAAAAAAAAAATGTGTATGCTCACTATTTCATCAATACCACGGACTATTTCTCAATTTCAACCCAAGCCTCTCGGGGAAATACTGAAATTGAGCAACTCTCCCTGTGGAGTCACATGACTCTGATCATTTACGCCAGCCAGTTAGGAAAAAGAAAACATGCAGCTGTCTGTTTAACAGTCAGGCCTGCCCTCAGGACAGAGGCACTATAGATTGCTGTTGTGTGATGCCTCCTCTCAGAACAGACTCAGCCAAACAAATCGATTACTACCTACTTTATCCAATTGATTCAGTTCAGTTAATCTCACAGTAATTCAAAGCTAATGATACAGCCTCATCAACACATACAGTATATCTGATGTCTGTTATATCATCATTAGTATCATTTAATTTTTTCTATGTATATTGTAGAAATTGGCATTTTGTAATCCCACCATTTCCTGTGTTTAAATGGTTTTTAGAAAATCCAATATTGCTGACTGTTGCAGTGTATGCTGTATCTTAGTTTGGAATTCAATTTAACCCGACAATGGGAACTGAAGAAAATTGCCTCTGAGTGTTATTGACTCAGAGAACGAGATTCGCTGTGGAAAGTCTTTTGTGGTGCAGTGACAGGAGTGACAATACAATACAGAGAAGACATGAGGATGCAGGAGGAAACATTACCGTTAATGGAGGAGGTTTTCCATTTTTATCCATTTCAGGGCACAAAGACTTATTATTAGATGCATGTACACTGAATTTGTGACTGTGAAATGTCTGATTTGCACATCTCTTTTATTCCCTTTGTGATTAGTTGATTTTGCACCTCAGCAGTGTAAGTAATCTGAATATTGTATACATGCTGTGTATGTGACAGTTAAGTTGTACACTTTTACATTAGTCTGAAATGGAGGGCAAAGAGTTTGCGCGCCGTAGAAGAAAAGCTGTGTGTGGCGCATAAAAAGCTCTTAAGTTATGATTTGAACACACGGAATCGAGTTCTGTGTGTTTACTTGTGTTGATATATGTATTTGAGAGATTCTGCGCTTTCTAAATGGAAAACTAAGTGAGGAAATCCAAAGTCTGTAAAAAGCACAGGCACTGGTTACGGAGGCGGTGCGGTTTGTGTGATTTGGTGGCCATAAAATTTCAAATGCGTAAATGAGCTCCTTTGCAAAAATGCAAATTGACACCATGTGGAAGACAAAGCATTTAAAAACACGTAAGAGGCTATTTGGGTTCCTCTTGGACATGTTTATAGGTTTACAAGGCAGTGCTGTCTCACGCAATGTCAGGCAGCGCTGGGGATATTTAGGTTCCTTTTGCATTAAGAGCAGGCTTCAGGCCATGGAGATGGACCTGATATAAAGTTTTGCTTTCCTCATTGTTTCTTACCTATTATATTCATCTGTTTCTATTCTGTTCAGAGTTTGACTCTTTCACGTGCACATTTAAATACTGGTTAGCCTACAGTATAGCTGATCTTTCATCTCATTTTGCAACATGTAAGCGTCAACCCCTTAAAGCCTAGTTTTCCGCTTCCAATTTAAGTTAAAATAAATACCAGATTACCATCGTGCCTTAACCTGATTTCCTCCCTGTGTACCAGCTCACATTGGCCCTGACTATCTGAGATCAAGCAAAAGTTAATGAGGCGGCAATATCGGCTATCGGAGGTGCATCGGTCCAGTCTGTCATAGAAAGATCTCGCTGATCCCTGAAGGAACAAAACCAAACCCCTGTCCCTCCACGTTAACACAGACGCCCTCCACACACTCACGTGGCTGTCGATGGGGGCTCTCGATCTCTGTATGAGTAGGCTACATGTGCCTTCAATTAGGGCCTGGAACTGGAGCCCAAATGGGAGTTTTAAAAAAAAAAAGCTGGGTTGAGAGCAGTCTGAGAACACTGGCCTGTTGTGATAGCATCTAATGAGATCACTCAGAACTGCATCCTTGAACGCTGCCATTCATTAATGTAATGATTCTTTGTGTATGTGTGTGCGTGTGTCCCAATTCACCAAATAAGCTTTCATGCTGTGTTGTGGTTGCTGCCTTGCGCTGAGCAGAGAGAGGCTACAAGAAGTCTGCTTTAAAGGTTTATTTAAAGATAATGACAGTATGATCTGAGCAAAGAGCAAAGTAATCAATTGCTCTCCTTCTACTGGTCTCCATCTGCCTACTTTCTCTTGCGCTGTTAGTGCCTTTAGCTGATTGGTTCTCCCTCGTATTTGTTTGTGTTTGATTGATTGCACAGGGCTTCTGGAAAATAGCCACTAATCACACAAGCTCCCTGAGTCCTCCTGCACTCAGGCAGCATCTTCATATTTAAACAGAACAGCCTTATAGCCGTGAGGAGAACTGGGACAAGACACAGCTGTTTCAAATGCTGAAGATATAAGCCGGTCGGGGCACTAAAGATGTCTTCTCCTTTCTGCTCCACTGGCATTCTCAAAGGCTCTTCCTGCACCTAAGCCCCCGTGCAATAAACATCAGTGAGCGGAGGCCTCTGCGTTGATGTGCCATGATTCAGGCTCACCCTTCAGGGCTGCTGGGCCTCGTAAAGCCCCTCCATGCAAAAAGGTTTGGGAAGAAGAATGGTACATGCTGGACAGACTATTCATTCACTCATTTGTTGCTTCTCTGCATACACGTCTGAGCTCTGGCTCGCACAGGATTTTTCCATCCCACTCTGTTGGTAACCCCCATCTGGTGTGGGTCTAACTGAACCCCTCCATGGCTCAACGTCCACCGAGCCCGAACCAGAATGCTTAAAATGCCCAGTGGTGGGGCAGGCCGGATGGGTCTTGCACACAACACGGCAACAAGCCCGGGAAGAGAAGCCTCCCCTGCATTGATTGACCTCTCCATGTGAAAGAGAAGCACTCTAAACAGGAGAGGAGGAACAAATCAAACAAATTTATTACCAAGTGGCCGAAAAGGTCAGAGTGTGACAAAAGCCCTCCTGTTGTGAGGAGGAGTGCCGTGGAGTGGCCCCCTCCAAACAGAGCCTGGGTGACTACCGCAGCATTAGACATGGGTCAGGCTGAGGGGAAACATGGAAGTAAAACTAGTTTGAGAACAAAGGCCTTGTTCTTGAATCTTGTTGCGCTTGTTTATTTAATAATTGCGAGACGTTTATTTAATAAAAACCTGTTTGGCTCAATTTTCCACTTTAGTGTTGAAATGGCTAAATAGCCTACGACGACACTGAGAAATTGAATTTTTCAATTTAGTGAGCATTATGTGACCATTATTAGAAATTCAACTGAATATAGACAGTCATGGTCATTAGAGTATTAAACTTTATGAGAAATGTAGTGTTACATTGTGTTATATAGCCTTCTCAAGTGATTATTTTTCTAGCAGTCTGGTTGGCAGATCCTAATTTAATAGCATTTTTATCTCTCATGCTAGGAATTATCAAATGGTGATTTGTCAGCTTGTTCTCTTTTCTTGAAGCCAATAAATTTTTATTGGCTACACTGGCGTGGCTCTAGGGATGGCAACGTCGACCTGTGGGTCGGATGGTCTCCCACTTTCGGTCCAGACTGAAATGTCTCAACAACTATTGGATGGATCGCCTTGAAAGTCGGTACAGACATTCATGCTCTTCTCAGAATTCTATTGACTTTGTTTATTCCCTTACTTTTAATCAAGTGCCATCTTCAGGTCAAAATTTGTATTTGTCCAATACTCTGGATTTTGCAAAAGGGGCAAACTAAGATGGTAAACATAGTAAACATGGTAAACATTATGCCTGCTAAGCATCAGCATGTTAACATTGTCACTGAGTGTGTGTTAGCATATTGACATTAGCATTTCATACCATCATGCCCAAGTACAGCTTCACAGAGTCACCAGCATGCCTGTAGACTCTGACCCATTTTTCTTTACTTTTTCGAGCAGACAGGTGGAAGTGCAGGGGTTCCAATTGAATTTCACCCTTGAGGTGGGAACTAACTCTTATGAAAACCATCTGAACCCCAGCCGTGGAAAATCCCTACCTCTGACTGCCCACCACACTTTCCCAACGAGGCAGTCAGTTGAAGATAGAGGTTGTGACGGATATAAAGCAACAGTTTCTGTTTGGACAGAAGAAAAGAGAAGAGTTAGTGCCTGAGAAAGAGAGGGATGTGTGTGTATGAGAGGCCTACAGGGGTGACCCAGCAGCTCTTGCCACAGCCCTGCACATGCTGACAGATTTATTGGATACAATAATCAGAGTGTGTATCACCCTGCTCTGCTCTGCACAGGCAGCTCCTGTAATTGGCTCTTACACCTGGAATCGACTATAAACATTACACAGCTTTACACTCTGCCTGAAAATGTGACTGACATTTGGTGATTTGTTTAGAACGCTCCTGCTTTGGACAGTAATCGCAACGCTTTTGCCTCCTCAATTTTGGTTTTAACGTGAGGAGCAGCAACAACTTCAGCCATTGTTAGTTCAATTTAGATGGTTTTCTACCTTAATGAAATATGATGTTTACGGTTGTATTAAGTGTATTAAGTATTAAGTTGTTAAAATTAAGTTTTGGATTCTTTAGGCTACAAAATATCATTTAAGTGTGGATAAATTGTTTTGATGCCTAGTTGGTCAGAAAGTAATAGAGCCAGACTTCCAGACAGCTTTATCAAACGGGACAGTGGCCCTAAGGCCTCTGCTGGACATCAGAGGATTGAGCAGGACTCATACGTGCCCGTGGCAACTTTGCACCATGGGATTCAATGCTGGGCTGCCAGGATTCCTGCTCTGCCAGCCTGGTTGGCTGGATAGAAGCGTGGCTCATTGGTTGGTTGGTTTGCTGGCTGGCTGGTTAGCTCTGGGGATCAGCATTCAGGTCATGCCCTACTGTGCCCATCCCGTACAGCACAAAGGGCTGATCAAGGATGCTAAACAGCAGGCACGGGTATTCACCGAGCTAAAACACACCGCAATGCTGGACGAGCCTGCCCCGCTCCAGACTCGGTGTCTCAGTGTCCCAGTGTTTGCTTGTCTACTGTGCCATGAAATGGAGTGAGTGTATATGATTGTGCCAGTGGAGCAATGCAAATACCCTCTCTGAAGGGAGGACCTATTCCATTTAGTTAGGGAATGCTGCTGGAGGAATTGGACACAGTGTTGCGTGTTGCACTCTGAAAAACACTTTGATCCTTTTTAGCAAGCCTTTAGTGAGCAAGCCTTTAGTGAGATCTCTTTTTGTGCATTTTATATGCGTGCAGGTTTCCAATATGAAAACGAATGTTACAAAAACATCCACTCAACACTTTCAGCAAAGATGGAAGTGCTCGAAGGGATAAGTTGCAACTTGAAAAACCCCGATGTCACAAGAAAACATTTCCACAGCAGGTGACAGAGAATTGTCTAAAATATCAACATTAGATTAAAAGTTATGGTGCCAGTGGTTCAGAATCAAAAGTGAAAGTGGCGACTGTACACCAAAAAGTCGGCATACATAATGCAGCAAAGTGATATCGAGTGTAAGAATATTGAAGGGCAGAACTGTGAGGAGCACAGAGTGGATTCAGCCCAGATCCACCCCTAATTACTGTAGTCCCTGACCTTTATCCTGATTGTCCATCGCCACTATCTCATCCATCCTTACTCTCCTGCCTTTCATCAATTACAGTGGTGGAGGGAGGCATCAGGTGTCCACAGCCAGGAATAATAGTATAACACCTTCTGCTTAATTTGCTCTCAGAAACTGTGGGGAAAAAAGACAGGATTGCTTTGTGGTACTGCACAAATTAATTAATTTTTTTTAAATATAGTTTTGGCTAGTTTGATGAAAACAAAAGATTAATGTTATAGTTCTCGCTCAGATATTTGCAGAACGGGAGTTATTTTCAGGTCAGTGAATTGAAATGAAACAGCGTGAGATATTTCTTCTTCCTAAATAACAAAAAATTGTGACACTAAAAATTCTGTCTTGTGTAAAAAATATGCTCTTAAGCGCTCCCTGAGGCTGTTTTCTTTTATCAAGAGCTTTTATTATAGGCTTACTAATCACATATGTCAAATGAAAGAAAGCAGCCATCCATTCTTGACAATAGGGATTTTACGGCAGCCTCCGTGGTGGTGTGTTGGCTACAGTGAGCTGCCCCACAACCACTTTCTCTGTTTGTCCTCTCCAGCCTTCCTCATCTTTCATTCACTGCACTGCCCTCTTGTTAACGCTAAAATATCAAAACATTCAGTGACGCTTTGATACTGGAGTTATTAATTACATTTTAGCCTGAAGATACAGAGATGGAGAGTTCTGAATGTAAGCCAAAACAAATTTGGGCTTTTTTCCCCATGTTGAATGGGGCCCAGGTGCTTTTTTTTTCCTTGGCTGAGCTAGTCTTAAAATGTTAATGCTTGATTACATTTTATCTTGTTTGGCGTCCACTGCCCGTGGCTGGCGGGTCTCATCCATATCCCCGTGCTTTAAGAAGCTATTTGTAACAATGCCCCAAAATAGTAATTTTCCCCCTCTCATTTGGCAAATTGTTTCCCTCCATCTTTGTGCATTTCATCTCCATCACCGTCTGCATTAATAATTGATGTATTTAAATGAGCTTTTTGAGAGTTGGATTGCTTTTCCAATGCCACTGAATACATTAATCACAGCACCCTAAAGGCACAAAGTAGCACATTATTTATCCTTCGTTTCATGAAAAGAAAGAGAGCAGAAATATTTAGTTAAATAGCTATTAATTATGTCATTATTTTTTAATTTATTTCCTTAGGTATACAACATTTTAGTACAGCAAACAAACTGAATATGAACTCTTGGCCATAGGAAAGGACATTTTTTTCTATATTAGGTACGGTAAGAGCAGTAGAGGTATGTCATTAATGACCTGCTAGCATGCCCATGGGAAGAAACATTAGACAAAAGAGCTTGCCGGAAACCCTGAGCAGGCTACCCCGGTGTCTCTGTGGGCAGTCTAAAAATACCACTGTGCTTCTTTCAGATGTTGAAGCTGGGTGATGACATATAGTTGGCAGACCTTCGATCACTTTCCCCGAACTCCCACCAGAGTTGATTTTCTTTTCACATGCTGTCACAAATGGAAATCTTTATATGCCTTGTATTTTAAGGGGCTGCCTTTCTCTTCAGTGTTTCAGTATCCAAACTGTGCACTAGTTGGTCTGTACTTTTGTCACCCACTGTGGAATCACTGTGAATATTATTAATTGGTTTCCTCTTGTCATTTTTTTGTCCTTTCTCTTTGAGGATAATTTGTCTCACTAGTGTGCTGTGATTCTTTTAAAAACTATTGGATGTTTTATCATTATATGCTTGTACAATCATTCTGAAAATGCAAATACATTCCCCAAGCACAGAATGTGAGAGAGTTATGCTTTCCCTTCATAAAGAGATTAGGTAAAGGAGGCAAAACAGGTGGTAGTCTGACATAAAAACAGCACAGTGGAAGGTAACCTATAGAGTGGTGTGGAAGAGGTATTTGCTCAACTACAGATCTAGAGATCAAGATCTAGAGTTAAGTCTTGACTCATGCAAAGGTTGCTACTAGCGAAATTTAAACCTTTAGATTAATTTTTCTTTTCAAACCATGACTAAAGCCTTTCCCCATACCTTAACCACACTGTTAAAAATGTCCAAATGTAACCAAATGTTGAACTGCCAATATATAACCCGAACCTTACAGAAATAGTTTGACATTTTATTATATTATTTATTATACCACTCTCTTGTCTGTGTGGTAAATTTGAAGCTGGAGCCAACAGCCGGCTAGTTTATCTTAACATAAAGGAAATGGAAGAAATGGAAATGGGGGCTATTTATTGGCGGGAAACAGTAACTTCCTGAAGTTCTGTCGTCACCATGAGGTTGCCAGGTAACAAGTGGAGAAGTCACTGTTCCCGATCAAGAAATAGTCTGGCACATAATCCCCCATAACACTGCAACATGTAATTTTTACACTTTGTTTTTGTGCAGATTAAACAAATGTGATATAATGTGTTAACTAGCAAACTATAGAGGTGTTGGTAGGTGGATATGTTCCCTTTGGACAGAACCAGGCTAGCTGTTTCCCCCTGTTTCCAGTCTTTATGCTAAGCTAAGGTAAGCTAACCACAAGTTAGCAGCTTCATATTAAACAGACAGACATGAGAATGGTATCAATCTTCTCGTCTAACTCTTTGCAAGACAGTGAATAAGTGTCTTTTCCAAAATGTTAAACTATGACTTTAACCTGAGCCTAAGTTGTTTTTTCATTCTGAAACTCGTCCTATGGGAGAATGCTATAATTCCTGACAGAGAATCAAGGGGGTGGTAATTTGTCTACTGTTTACTTGTCGATGTCCGTCAGTTTGCTCCAATATTTTCAGTCACACAAAGTGTCTCTCACTTCCAAATAAATCTTATGCTTCCACCCTGTTTGATTTGTGGACAGATGCCCAGCATATGCATTCTTTGGTGAGAATAGTTTGCCTATTTTTATGTATTTTTCCTTCAGGCTTTAGAGGATTTTAAAAATGATTTATTCTAGTCATACAGCTCCATTTCACTCTCAGCTTTATCTCAAATTCATTGAGTAGTTGTAAAGGCGCAATCCTGATGACATGTCCTTGGTTTTCAATCTCCTGTCTAATATCCAGTCTCTTCTCCTGTGCGCAACCGCTGCTTCATCTCTGCATGGAAAAGTCAATCAATCTTCAATTTCAGATAGCCTCTTTACGTGGGCTCCTGTAGTCACTGGACCTGCCTATTTTTCTCCACCCTGCTGGCGCATTTACATTATAAGTGAAACTGTTCCAGGGGTAAGAAGGTTAGCTATCACATGATTATTTTTCAGCTGAGGAGATACGGAGATTTTTCATGGAAATGCTTTTGAACTCAGCAAAAAGGGCTCGGGGTACGCCTGCGTAGGAAACTGTTTGACTCTGGGTTTATAATTAAATGGTATTCAGCTCTGCGTAAGCAATTGTCCTTCGTTAGAGGCAAATACTAAGTTGCATAATAGAACAATAAAACGGCACTTCATCTGAAAGACAAACTAATAATGTGATCATGATTAAAGAATAACATTTTACAGCTTTTTGACAAAGTGGGAACAGTTTCTGCACCGTAGAAGAAATGGGTTGTTTTCATCGTCCTGTCTGTGCTTTCTGAAGTGGTGTTGGAGTGAAAGTGATCTTTTTTTGTGAAGCTGTTAGAAGACTGTGTCAGGCCTTTGATATGAACAACAGACACTGTGCTGTCTTTGTTTTCTCTGTTCAGCGGGATTCACACTTCTTTGTTTTGTTGAAGTCATGTAACACTTCTAAAAATATTGAGTTGAGGAAATGCTGTTAACATTTCAAGTGTCTGTGGGTTCACCACAATTAGTGGTACTGTGTACAGTATAATGCATAGGCACAGAAAACTTGCATAGTAGTGTTATCCTTCTTGCATATTTCATACTTTATTTACATAAGTAAACAAGGCTTTACTTTAATAATCAAACACTTCTAAATTCTAAACAAGGATAAAACTTTAGTTTCAGTCCACATTGTGACAAGCAAACAGATTGTGACAGATTGAGGCACAAGATTGAGATCCAGACAAGTTGTTGGAGGAGTTGAGGTTGGCAGAAAGAAGTAGATGCTCGAGACAGAGTAATGGGAGGTAGAAAACTTTTTCAGGGGCTCCTCCTTGTTAGTGGCCACATGATCCCCTCGTTCCTCTGGGAGTCGGCGCACAAGCGCACGGTTTGGGGAAGAATGTGCTCCCGGCTGGAAAAGATTTCCAGTGCACGAAGAGGTCCTCCCTGCCACCAGCTCTACTGAGACATGGGCCCGGCCAGCCGCAGAAACTCAATCTACCTCTCCAGCTGGCCTCTTAGCTGGTGGAGGGTCTGATGATGATGAAGACCTGCAGTGGATTAATGATTTGCCATAGATTGGGAAGACTCACCATGACTAGTTAGACTATGATGCAAATGTGTTAAATCAGCTGTGTGTGTATCCCATTCAGCCACTCTGAGTAGTTGTCGCAGAATGGGTTAAGAGGTTACACCCCCCTCTTTCTCTGCGTTCCTCGATTCTCTGCTTGTCAACCACAGTCCGTTAGGTGCTCGCCTGCCTCTGTGACGCATAAGCAGGAGACGACCCGAGAGGTGAACCTCCTGCACGGCGACTCAGGAAGCCAAGGCTGTAAACGCAGTGGGCTTCTGACTGTGCTTTGCTGCCAGAAAAATCTGGTGTGGCTTTGAGGCAATATATAATGTATGGCCTCACTGGCTCCACTGCACTGTGAATGGAAAAAGAGCGCACTTGTCTCCAAAAGGGCTTTGAGATGTAATTGAACCATAATACCTCTTATGTGAGCATCTTGCGGTGGAATGAAGATCTCACTTGACAAATGGGCCAGAGAAAATAAACTGGCATATCTGAGTCATGAAGTGGAGAGTTGGGCTACCGATTCTTAAGCCTGCTGGTGGAGGGCCGAGCCTCCGTCAGTCTGACTAGAGACATTGGAGAAACCCAATCATCTGTGCACAGACATCCAAGGCATTTCTATTATATCCCAGCTGATTATTTCTATGGCCCTTCCAACATCCTGAGGCCAGGTAGTGTTTATTTGTCTTAGATCCATCATAAGCTGGTCTATTTCTGCTCACCCTTCTTGGAGAGAGCCGGTTCATTTTGTGATTTGATGAATGCTGCAATCCCCACTGCAGCACACCAAGCTCCCCATGAGCTTTCTGGTATTGAGAGGTGTCAGCTGCCAAGTGTTATGCATAAGAGCTTCAGAACGGCTGAGGAAACGTTCATTACTCTTCAGTCAACTTCTTTTTTTGGTTCATTCGTTTTTCTCTCATTTGTGTTTATTTTATTCGCAGATAAAATAGGATCATTTACTTCTTGTCTTGGGCTGTCTGTGGCGCCCTCCCACTTTTTCTCCACCCATTGAACTAATTGAGTGTGTTAATTGTGACGGCCACGAGGACACATTACAACCTGGTGCACTTGGCTTGTTCTCACGTGTCATGTCCCATCTATCACGCCTTTAATTACAACACCTCTGCTCTGCTATTGCCAACCGCCTTCTCTCTACGGAGGCTCATTCTGTTGCCTTCAAATCATCAGCACCACCATCTCTCCCGGTGAAAGCAGCAGAGGCCTGGCGCTCCGTCAGACACCTCGTAACGAGGCAGAAAAGATAGGAAAAACATTTAACGCTCAAGGACTCCTGTAGGGAGAAATGTGCCTTCCTTTTTTCCCTTCTTTGACCCCTGCTGGCCGCCCACCCCCCAGTCACTGACACTCACAGCTTGTGGCTGATGTAGTAGCATTAGGTTAGGTCACGCAGGTTCATCCCTGACAGAGGGGAAGCCAAACTGGCCCCTTACTTAGTGGCCATGCCTGCCAAGATGGGCTGAAAGTACACGCTTGGTGTTTAGAAGTGTCCTTAAACATGGACATGGACATCTCTCTGTTTTGCACCAATGCTGCTTCGCCCCCTGCATGCAGCAGACAAACTGTGAGTTGCCATGTCGATCGTCACCACAGGTCGCCTTCTCTCTAAGCTGCATTTTGCCAACATGGCGTTCCCCTACTGCGTGCCAGTATTTGTTTGTGGTTAAGGGTGTGGTGCTCTTGCTTAATCCCAGAGTCCACAGCTGTAAGAGCTGTAAGACTGTGGCGGTGGTGGCAAAGCTGCCCAGAGCTTGAAGCTTGCCCTCTGATTTTCTGTTTGTGAATGCCACATGACCACACTCTTGGGGTAAAGCTATAAGCAAATGCAAAGTTTCATTTCATAGCAACCTATATTTTCTGCTTAGTCCGCACTGGAAAAGAATAGCTGTGCATCCTCCTCAGAGAATCTGTAGTGCATTGCCAGAAGAAATACTGTATGCCATAAACACTGTTTTCAGACATCGTGCTTTTATTGAATGTAGCAGGGCAGTCAAGTGGTCAGGCAGTGGATCAGTGTGACATTAATTGAATTGACAAAAATGTCAGCGTTCTGTATCAAATATTAGTTTGATCCTTTTCTAACCTTTTTTGTTCTCTTTACAGCCGTGCAATCAAGACTAATCAGGACCTGCTTCCAGAGACCCCTTGGACAAACATCTTCTACGATGACTTCTGGGGCACCTTACTCACACACAGTGGCAGCCATAAGTCTTACCGGCCCCTCTGCACCCTCTCCTTCCGCCTCAACCATGCTGTGGGTGGCCTGGAGCCCTGGGGTTACCACCTGGTTAATGTGGCCGTCCATGGGGCTGTGACAGGCCTGTTTACCTCCCTGGCTCGCCTGCTGCTTGGAGGAGGCCTGTGGAGCATGCTGGCCGGCCTGCTCTTTGCCTCTCACCCCATCCACACGGAGGCGGTGGCGGGCGTCGTGGGCCGGGCCGATGAAGGCGCTGCCCTGTTCTTCTTGCTGTCCCTGCTGTGCTACATACGTCACTGTAAGCTGCGGGGCCACGCTGGGCCCTGGCGGCTCGTGGCCTGGTTGCTGGGCAGCCTGGGCTGCGCTGCGTGCAGCATGCTGTGGAAGGAGCTCGGAGTGACCGTCCTGGCTATATCGGCGCTATACGACGTCTGCGTTTTCCACAGGCTCAAATTGCGACAGGTCATCATGCTCCTCTACAAGGTAAACAGTTTGTTCTCACCCCGTGGTGCTGCTTTTTCATTTGTGTCTGATTTCCTGCACCCGCTCCCTGTCTCTCAAGAATCTGGCAAACAGCAGTGGAAAGTTGATATAGGCGTGTGTGCCTGTGTGTGCACTTAATGTGTGTGTTTTGTTTGCTTTTCATCACAATATGATTTGAAAAACATTTGCCAGTGTATGCACAGCTGTGTCATTCAGGTCAGATTGTTGTGTTTTCCATTAAATGCAAGGAAACGCACATGTTGGGAAAGGAAAGCAAACGGAATGTTTTTTTCTGTGTCTGTGCAGAAGGTATTTATTAATGCATCTATTGATGGGTAATTGATGAGAATGATGAGTATCATTATGGTAATGAAAAATCATTATAGTAATCGGTAGGAGGGAGTTTTATTGCTGAAATTTCAATTCTTATAAGCTTCACCCTTTCTGCCTCAGGACTAAACTCATTCTAATGCGCAAACCCACAACAGACTGGCCTGTTACACATTTTAGATCCTGACTAATTTAAGATGTTGCATGTTTGAATCCAAATCTGTCCCTTCATGTGGGTCCACCTTAAACAGTCACATACAAATACACACTTTTTTCTTCTCTCTGAAGAAACTAACTTCTAAACATCTAAATTAAGAACCAATTTAAACAATAAGGAGTCAATTAAATCAAACCCAATGTGAGAATGAATAGCTAATTGCTCATCGACCCATTAGTGTTTATTATTTTTTAAATGGATGATGTCTTTATAAAACATAATGATGGAAAGTGAGCTGTTAGCCACATGTTACACATTTTGTGGAAGTGTCTCTGGAGATTTCCTCTTTTTGTGTGTACATGTATATGAGTGTGTGTGTGTGGGTGTGTATGTGTGTGCATCTACGTTTGCTTGTATATTCACATTGCACACGGTGAGAGAAAGGGAAGAAAATTAAAACATTTTTCAAAAGAAATAGCTGAGATAACAAAAAGTGATGACCATTTTATATTTTCTTGTCGCTTTTGAAGCATTCAGCCATTAAGTAGCCTTTTCCCCAACAGCTCCTGTCAGAAGTATTTACTGTTTGCTGTCTAGTCAATGTGACATCCATGACTCTCTACCCATCATAACAAATTCAACAAGACGTGTGCACAAACGTGACAAAAGGGCTCCAGAGGAGCCAATGAGAGGGTGGCTATCTGGCATGCCCCAGCAAAGAACAACACTTAAAGAAATGTTATGTGGCAAGGAGGTACAGGGGTAAGCAAGAATAGAGGCAAAAGCTAAGAGAGACAGACACAGAGATAGAAACAAATGGTTCAATTGAAGAGCAAATGTAGCCCCTCCCTTTTATTTCTCAGCATAGTGTGGAAATGGAGAGTGAGGGCCTCTGCTGCTGTCTTCTCCACGCTGGTCTCTCATGATTTAAGCCTTATCTGACTCCCTGTGTCCTCTGGAGTATGGCCCATCCATTGCCGCAGGCAGACAGGCCCTCTAATGGCTTGTCAGGCATGGCTAGACTAGAGAGGAAACAGGGCCAAAAGGGCTGAAGCAGATGATGCCTCATAGCTGACAGTTTTTCAGCTTTTTGATTGAAAATCCACAAAGCCTGCTGATCCAATTGTCTTTGGGAAAAAAATGGACTGGCAGATAGTTAGACTTCTGGCATGAAGCAAGCCCTACAGATTTCTTTCATGGTTTGCCACCGTGGTTAACTAACTTGGCAAGCGTCCCCGGGGGCAGATGTGTTCTGCCACAGCACGGCACCTCCAGTGTTGCTTCCAGAGTTTCAGAGTGGTGCGTTTCTAATGCTGCTGAGCGGTAATCATACAGATTATAATTAAATAAGAAACTTTTGTTGTATGGTACCTTTCATACATAAGATGCAGCTCAAAGTGCTTTACATAAAATTACATTAAAAAATGTTTAAAACATTTAAAAGATTACAAGCAATTTAAAATACAGTGCAGCAGAGTGGAGGATAAAATACTCCAGTAAAATACGCGAGGCAACAACAAACTACATAAAAGCAAAATTCAAAAGATGAGTCTTTTTAGATGTTTCAGTTTTACAGTTGCAAGTTGCATGTCAGATGTTTATGGGCAGGCTGTTCCATAGTTTTGGTCAATAATAAGTACAGGCTGTCTCTCCATACTTCTTTGTCTTAACTGTTGGTACATTTAATGCTGTAGTGTTCGATGACCTAAGGCAGGAGGCTAGGAGTTCTGAGGGAGAGACAGTCGGCTGCGTCTGGACCATTCAGAACCTTGTAAACTAGTAATAAGATTTTAAAATCAATTCTAAAAGGGACCAGGAGCGAGTGTAAAGCTGCTAAAATGCGTGTGATGAGCTCTCTTTTAATTGTTTTGGTCAAGAATGTGGCAGCTTCTTCAGGACACGCAAGAAATCTATTCAGTTTCTTGGGAAATCCAGTTAAAACAGCTTTGCAGTAGTCAAGACGAGAGAAGACCAAAGCATGAATCGGTCTCTTTGCATCGGACAGTGCAAGACACAGTATGCTACGGTAAATTTCTAAGGATGGAAAAATGCAGTCTTAGTGACACGGTCGATGACACCCAAGATTTTTGCCACTGAGTGAATCTGTTTTGGATTTTTTAATTTTAATTTAATTTTAAGGAAAAATAAATTAAAAGTCATTTATAAGATATTGATAATATTGATGATCTAATTTTTACTGTGGAAGCATTTGCAAAAAAGAAATTATTTGCCAAGGTTGAATACTGAATGAACCTTGACAAAAACTCTGACTTGAACAAAATGATAACATAGAAGGCTGCAGTTATATGTGCTTATTTTCAACATTGCACACTGCAACCATCCAGGCTGTCTCTATATTGCACACTTAAATCACACACACAAAAAAAAAATAGTCAGTATCATGTCCAACAAGTTTTAAGTGAATTGGCCGCAGACATTGGTACAGTGACAGATGTAATGACCTAACACACTAGGTAGAGTCTGAAAAGAGAAATCACTGTTTTTCTTTTGCAGCAAAGAGGAAAAGTGAGGCCACCGCTTGCTCGCAGTGGATTACTTTGCATTGAGGAGGCAAACAAGGAACTGCGTGGGTTGTCAAGCACTTTTGGAAACACTCTGCAAAACAACTAACTCTTTTTCATTCTGTTGGGAGAAGACAGAAAAACAGCATATTTTTCTGGAAGCGAGGCTGACTTTCCTAACGTGCATCTTTGAGCTGACAATTGTCACTATCGTAGCGTGTCATTTAGTCGCACCACAGACGGCATAAAAGGAAGCACAGACAGAGAGCTGTCATCATCACTTCAATCACGTTAACTTGGGAGGTTTCTTTCATGTAAGACTTGTCTGTCTGCCTATAATGTAATGCTGCTCTGTGATCATAGATTCATACGTATGAGTATTGTGACCCGATCTGTGATCCTCATGGCAAACAGTCCACTGCAGCAGCGTGTGCATTAGTCTCTCTCCGTCTCTGTGGAGAGAGGCAGTCACTTTGACCGATGATAAGCGAAGGGAGTTATTCCTCAGGGCAAGTTGAGCCTTCAACCGCCTGCATGAACATTAGTTGTGTACAGAGCTGAAAATGACCACAGTGAAAATAAATACAGTTCCCTCCCTCCAGTTAGGGCTTGAGATCTATCAGGTGCTGAAAACTTGGCTACTAACTCCCCAAACGGAAGTGTATGAATGGGAAAGCAGCACTGTAACGTTAATGTTGTGTGATAAGAGAGAAACGAGGCACAGAAGCATGAAAAAGGAACTGTCACCATGTCCCAGCTTTTTCCTTGTTTGAGTACATAAAACCCATTTTTCGGTCGGACTAAAGAGCCCAGCCTGTTGTGTGACTGACAGTCCACAATGGGCCGGCGCTACGCTTTTATCACAGAGCTCTCCACTCAGCTGCAGTCATTTGACATTTAACGTTGGAAATGGTGAAATGGGCCTGCTTATCTGATTGTGGCGTTCAGTCAATTACATTAGAGTTTTATATCTGCTGCAAATCTCCCATTGTGTCATTACGGCTTCTGTGTGCGGTTTGAAGGTTGAAGGCAGTCGAGCCTGGGAGCTTCACTGTAATTCTATGTAGGTTCATAACTCATTTCATCAAGACTTTCACTGTAGACTCCCTGCATACAAATCGGAGGGAAAAGGTAGTGCGTGGATATTATCTTGATTTATTAGTTATATGTTGCGTAATTTGAAATTTAAATGCGCTACAATAACCTTATGTAAAAATAAACCTAGAAAATAATAGCAAAATCAAAGAGATACTTGTTAAAAAAGAGACATCTTCCGTTAAAGTGTGCTGTATTTAAATTAGGTCAGAACATATTGTCAATTTGAATAGGCTATAAATTGTTTGTGTACTCGACATGTGTCTCTTCTTGCAGGCTTTTGTCTGTGTAATGTCAGCTTCAGAGCTTACACGGATACAGTTCTTCCATTCATCAAATTTAATTGTCCCTGGGCAATACAAAATCCTTAAAAGGATTAGAGAAACACATGCCAACTTTATATTCTCCAATAGATTCTGTGAATATTAAACATTTGCCACATTATACAGTGCATTCAACATTAAAAAAAATAAAGCTAATACAAGTTAAGGACCTACTTCTGCCAGTGCTCATGTTAACAGCACAAGAACTTCTCTGGTTGAAAGAATCAAAGAGCAAACAGAGACGGAGAGACGGAAACAATAGTGCCCAGACAGTAATTGAATAAGCACATGTTGGGTTAACGGTGACGCTGGAGTCAAAGCTCTCGCCATCCTCTGGCATCCAAACTCTGGGGAAAGCTTTTATTAAGAGATCTGGTGCAACCTTTGCATGCTCGGGTGACCTTTCTTGGAAAAACATAGCGTGCTTTAGATCATCCGTCAGCACTTCTAAAAGATGCTTTTATGAATATATATATGTACATACAAAACACCTCTTTCTCTGCATTAAGTCGCAATTAAACTTTTTATGTCCCATAATCTCATCTCTCCTTTCAACAAGCATCACCCTCCCTTCCTTTTCCTCCCTCCAGTCATTAGTGTGTATGTTTAGCGTTGAACCCACCAGCACTTTCACTGTTGATAACTGGTGCCAGTGAGTAAGTCTACAGCTTACAGTGCGTTCTAATTAGTAGGGTTAGTTCTTTCCAAGACATGGGCTGTCTTCAAAAGTGGAAAAAACCTGTCATTAAATTGTTTACTCAAGTTGACCTTTACAGTGGTGATGTTCTCCAGTTGCTTTTGTGCCTGATTAAAGCATTTATGACCATGTGTTCCTATGTATTGAGCTACTCCCAGGCAATGAGGTTATAACATTCAAATGTAACATAGTTGGCAATGGAGTGAGTGTGTGTGGTGTAACCACAATTTATGTGGAAAAACGTGCTTTTTACGAGACTGTTTCCTGCACAGCATTAGTTAATAGGCTCATTTTCAATAAGAGATAGTGAAACACAATTAGAGCTGATAATTTAGGTGAGGAAGGAATGCTTTTTAATGTGATCTCACAGTGTTTCTTCCATAGCATAATGCAGTAAATTGTCTGTCCTGGGGACTTGGTGTTCTTTCTTTGTTAGCTGACCAATAAAATAAATGTTTGGACAATTGAAGAAGTGAAATTGGCCTGAACGAGAGCTCTAGTGATGGGAAAAACAAGACCTGCTTGGCCCTATAATTCAATGTAAACATTTTACTCCTTTTCTTTTAATTTGCGGCTTTGTTTAGTCACGAGGATCCATTGTTCTTTTGTTTGAATGTAGGCAGTCCTGCCCACATAACGCTGCACTCCTTGTCCACATTTTGAACCAGAAAGTGTCAGTGAGTTCTTTGCACAGTGGAGAGACAATACTGTTAACACACAGGTACAGTGCGAACCGTAGTCCCTGAGGGGCTGACACTACTGACATGACCCTGAAGAGAACAGCCCTTTGAAAACACAATACAGAAATCTGATGCTTTGAAAGTGTGAACTGGGTAAAGAGGAATTATCCTGGTGATGTCATGCCAATGCTGTACATCCATCAGGACCTCCTGAGTACACAAGGGCTCAAGTATGTCTTCAGAGAAACTTGAGACGTTCCTCTGTGATTGCTTTTGTTCATGTCCAACATCCGACGACGCAGCCACTGGAAAATGATTTCCAAATCTGGGACGAGACCCAGCTGGCCCTTTAGTGAATGTCAAGCTTACACACTTTATCTTTTCACACCTCCTGTTTTCTGTTCACACTTTGGCTATTAGCGCAAGGTCACTGCTTACGGCGTGTGTGTGTTATGTGTCTGGAAGGTGACGGAGCTGACAGAGTTTACCTGGGCTGAGAGCTCAGGTGTCGTGGAGCTGGTGAGTCTGGCCAGGCCTGACCTCAGAGATGTCAGATATGTGGAGGAGATCGGGGAGGGCAGATGTGAGATGGGAGGTCCCTCCGAACATATGTGTGCAGTGCATGTTTACATGCAGAGAGGTGTGTCTGTGAGCTATAGACCCTGCATACAAAATATGACATCCATACATACCCTTGCTGTGTATCAGATGAGGTAAAGGGAAACGCAGCCCAGCCAATACATTCTTACCTGGGGCTCCACAGATGCTCCTCCATGCTCTAATGGCTCCTGTCACTGTGTGATGGATTGGGCCTGGTGGGCTCAGCTAGTGCCCCCTGCCCTCACCCACCTGCCTCTCACATGGGGATACACACCACCGCTTCTGGTCTGGAAATGGAGATGGGCAGTCGGAGCCATGCATAATGGAAACGCATTTATGGCAAAACAAAAGGTAACGCATAAAGCTTCAACATAGTTCAACATTTTTAGGGAAATAAGCTCATTCGCTTTCCTGCCAAGAGTTAGATGAGAAGATTGATACCGCTCTCATGTCTGTACGGTAAATATGAAGCTAAGGCTAGCCACTGAATAGTTTAGGTTAGCACAAAGAGTGGAAAAGGGGGAAGCAGCTCGTCTGGAGTCTTGTCGTCACTGTGAGCTTTCCAGGTAATCAGCGGAGACTCCAAAGATTTAGTGCACCCGACCAAGAAATTGTCCCTCACATAGCCCTCCATATCATCATAAATTATCATTTTTTAATTCTCTTTTGAATAAATGAGATACAACTTGTTAGTGAGCTTTAGAGGTGCTAGTAGGCAGATTTTGTTACCTTTGGACAGAGCCAGAGTAGCTGTTTCCCCGTTTCCAGTCTTCATACTAAGCTAAGCTAACTGTGTCCAGCTTCACATTAAGCATACAGACGTGAGAGCGGTAGATATTTTCTCATCTTACTCTCGGCAAGAAAGCAAATATGCATATTTCCCAAAATCCCTTTAAAATTTGCTTTGAAACTGTATGACAGATGATGTTACTTCATGTCTGAAGAATAGCAAATTCAATAGCAGGCTAGCAGTGAAAACATTCCTAACACAGATGATTGAACAGGTCTTTCAACCCCTGAATGTCTTTGGGGTGTGTCGCTTTGGGGTAAAATGAGGCAAGTGCAACCACAGTGAGAGAAAGTGACTTGAGCTGGGTTTGCCTCAGCCCACCGTTCATCAGGCATAAGTGAACCTGACAGGCAGGGTGCCAGCGACAGCCAGCGCTGTGACCCTGACTTTGCCTACTGTGAGAAGATGGAAACGGAGAGAGAGAGGGGATGAAAAATGTCTAAAGAAAAGCCTGGTGTTGGTATGAAAAACAAATGTGAAATGCAGCATGAGGCTTGAAATATCTCACAATGTCCCTTGCCTCGCTTCTCGCTGAAAATGATTGCATCCCCCGATCTTTTTATAGCCAGCATGTCTGTGAATCGATAGTGGCATGTTATATAAGACCTCAGTCCTGGAAAGGAATGTCCCACAGCACCAGTGTCCTGCAGTATCATTCTAATGCATACATCGGGTTGTCTTAATGGATGCATGTATAGATTTGCTGGTTTGTCTGTTTTCCCAAAACCATTAAGCTTTCACAAGGGATAATTGATTTGCCTGGAAGTATTACAGCTAATAACAGACTCACAGTAAAATCCACCTCATTCTAATGAACAGCTTTCAGTGTATTTTCTTCACATCTTTTCTTTCTCTGGACAGTCCCGAAACAAATCAGACCCACTCATCCAGCACATTATAAGGTCAATTTATATTTTACATTTAAAGTTTTGCAAATTATAGTTTAGAACCTCAACACAAGTGAAATACAGTTTGGGCCTTTGTTTCAGTTGCTGACCATAGTTCCTATTTATGGCTCCTTTTTATGGTCTCAGCAAATAAACTGGTATGTAAAATCAGCCAGCCAGAACTGCATTACTTGAGTCTTCCAGCTACTGTACCATTTA
>NTHP01000065.1:1445691-1506911 GCA_003416845.1 Oplegnathus fasciatus | reverse complement strand
AAAAAGAAGAAAAAAAACCCCTAGTGAAAGGCTTTGTTAGGCCTCTTGTGGACATGTCGTGTAATTCCAGAATGAATCTACTTTTTTTTTTCTTTTTGAAAAAGGTCGTTTTGTTACTCTAATTGAACTCAACGGAATATTTCATTTGAAACAGTACTGTTTGATTATGTACATAATTTTACACTCAAAGTGTCAGTTGTTCACACACTCAATTAGTTTTTAGGAGTTTTGTGAGTCATTGTTATGTGAAGCTCAACAAAAAGATGAATATGAAAACTGGAACAGCTCAAAGCCTCATGACAGGTTTACAGTACTCTTGGGAAGTTTCTCATGTTAGTTGTTTGTATGCTCAGTGCAGTAAATGCGGCTTATAGGAATCCTAATCAAAACAAGTATAACCAGATATCCAATAAACTATAAACTGCTGCCGAAATCTCTCAGATGGATCATTCAGATGTGGAATGGGCAAACTGCCACTTTCAACAAACAAAGGGAAGGGAAACAAACGTAGGGCTATCTGCAAATTCACTGCTGCATCATCACATCATGTCCTGTAATTTTCACAAAGGCTCCTGAAGGCAGAGCGGTCCGGTCTGTTACCTGAATAGGCTGAGTCCCAGCAGAAATTCCCCTTGTGCACGCTGCTACAAAGGACGGCTGCATTTTCCAGCGGAGGTCCTATCATCACCGTGGGCGCTCCCAGCGCAGAGGGCGAGAACTGAAGAGAGACAGGGCATGTGCAAAAGAGCGGCGGCAAAAATGTGTTGAAGAGGAGGGGAGAGACATTAACGGATGGGGCAGCCAAGGGACAGAGAGAGGGAGAGAAAGGGAGCCTGTTGTAGACATTTTCAGGAGGCAGAGTGTGTGCGAAGTGCTTCTGTCAGATGGCCTGTTGCTCCCCATGAACCATCAGCCCCTGGATGCTCTATTTTAGGATGCACAGACGAGGGATAGACCCGTATACCAAGCTGGTGTTAAGGCCGTTTATTAAACATGGGCTATGAATCAGTCATAGAGATTCCTCTCTGAGCAGATGTCAAACCTGCGGTGGTGCACATCACCCATTTTTATTTATTTATTTGTTCAGTAATGGTTTCCAACGTTCATTCTTTATTTAATGCAGCCTATCTCAAAGTTTCCCTGCTGTTTAAGTGTTGAGCTGTGTCACCCCCCCTTACAAAGCAAAATAAACCTTAAAGAATATCAGTATTATTGGTTCAATAATTTGGTATTTTAACAAGAGAAAATTGATTAATTATAATTTGTAGAACGACACATGACATAGAAATCCCTGTGCAATGTTATATGATAATAATGCTACAAATTAATTTATATAATTGTCTAATGTTATAATTATTATACACTGTGTCAAATCAGATTCTGTTGTGATTTAATAATTGTAGTATTGTAGTAACAAAAACTGAAGATTAATTAATTAATTAAGGTAACTGGTTTTGCTGCATTTGCATTATATTTTACAGAATTTGTATTTTTCACATTCCTCTCTCTGTACTAACTAGATGATAATAATATATTTATATTTGTGTAAGATTAGAGATATTAATATAAGATTAGGATTACAACTGGACAGTGCAGCATTAAATACAGCACCAATCATAATTAAATTCAGTTGCTTTTCTTAAATCTTCTACTAAGATGACAGATGACAGCCACCCATTGGGCCGGTCAGCTCACTAGAAGAATGACTCCATTACCTTTAGTAACTACATCAGGTGTAACTGTAGCCAGGGTGTATTAAACATGGATTGTCAGTTCCAGAAATGATCCACTGCAAGCACCACAGGATTTACTGCAGGTGTGGTTGCACGTGACTGACCTCGTCTGCTGTTGTCTTTGACATTCCTGTTGTTTTTCTGCTGCTGAAAGCTGCTTGAAAAGTAAGAAAAAGTCCATGTTGCATACATGTTTCAAGGGACCTGTGCACTAGGGAGAGGAGGATGGAGTCATCATGACACGCATAGTTGTGAGTGGATCTCAGTGCAGATCCTGGAGTTGCATGTTAATACAAAATGTCAGTGTAATTTTGTTAAAACAAAAGTAGACACAGTCGGGATACGAGACGCATATTAATGCCTGCATTAGTTTGCTCGTTTTTTAATGGCTATTTTATCCATTAAATCCAGACATGATTTTATGATCAAGAATGTGTTTCCTCTGTGAGAGGAACACAAAGAATACATTGTGAATTTTGAATAATAAATCTGTTAACAGATTGGTCCGCCTTTGGATTCAGTCCCAAGCTACTCCAAAACTCTCTTCCCTCTTCACATGTCTTTTTTTATTCATCCAATTTCTCAGTCTAACCCAGAGTTTCACTTTAGGCTTGCTGTTACCCCCTCAGATTATATGCTCTTTCATAACTATCACAGCGAGCATTTAAACGATGTGATGAATGAGCTGCCAGGGAGCTCTCTTGCAATGTACTGAATGCAATGAATCAAAAACCGTTGTGATTAAGCACATGCAGATTGTTGGGCATGCTAATGCAGCCATGAAAGACTTGAGTGCTGCTCTTCAGCTGTTTTCCCCTCACTCCTGCTCTTACAGTACTCTCTAATTGTTTTCCATTCTTTCTCGTTTAGCTGCTGAGCTGCAGTTTTTGTCCTTAAACATTCAGTCGACCGTGTGGGCTAAATGGGCTCTGGCCCACACCCAATTCTAATTTCTCTTCTGTGACACATTGGACTGATTATCGCAGCGGTGAAGCGAAGCCACACGGGACAATCCACCGGTTGTAAACATTGTGGAAAGAATCCTCCTCCACAATAGAATCTGTATTGAGTAGCATTGAGACTCACATTGATTCAGTCCCTTCATTATGTCAATCGAGGCTCGGTTTTGTGAGCAACAAGTTAACTCAGCCCAGAACTTCTCTTAAAGACACATAATGTAACTTTATATTATATTTATACAAATTTACAAAGCAGTCTGTGTTACCTCCAGCATAATATCCTATTTAGTTTGGCTGTGAAAACCCTCTACAAAACCTCCCACCAGATGTAGAAATGTTTTTACGTTGCAGCTCATCATCCTGTCGCAGAGGTGCCTGATTTCTGCGCCAGCACATCTGGGAATTCTTCTCTCAATCCCCAGATTCATTGGTAATCTCGGGGCATACCGGTGTAGAATTGAGTTATCATGCCCTTGTGTGAGTTCAAGCCTGCATGGAGACATGTGGACACTCTGAGACCTACAGAAAGATGTCTGGCATGCCCAGCATACTCCCTCAACATTAAAGGTTTCTCGGTTTTCTGTTGGATCTGTCTTCCTCTGCTTCTTTTTGTCAGCTCTCTTTTTTCTCCATTCCCTCTCGAGTGCTCTTTATATTTCTCTCTCTGTGGCCATTTTTGATTTACCGTCTTCGCTGAAAACTACAAATTAAAGCAATTCCATGGTCTTAAGTGACTTTTATGATTCTATAATGATTTTATGAGTCTGATCAATGGCTCCAATCCTTAACAAATTAAGCAGTGCCCTATTGGTATTCTGAGTTAATTCCACCTGGTGGATTTTCTGTGAAAGCACTATGTTTTTAATTGGGTTCTGGAAAATGAACAGCATGGTGTGTATTCTCTCGTATTTCTTATGAACAAAGTGCTCTGTCTGAACTGCTACAGTAGTAATGCATTATTACTTGTATAACCCCAAAAACATTTTTGTTTCATTGTCATGTTCTCTTTTGTTTTATTCTTTTGGCAAATTTACATACGTATAGTGACATATTTTAGAGATGCAGTGTTTATTTTTACTTACTGAGCGGATAGGATGGTCCTATACTTAAACAAGCATGCTCTTTTTAATTAGCCACACTAGCTGCGTGATTCTAGGGATAACTGTGTCCACTTTGTCTGGTCCAGATAAATAGCTCCACAACTAATGGATTGATTGCCATTAAAATGTTGTACAGACATTCATGTTGCCCTCAGGATGAATTCTAACAACTCTAAAATCTTGTCTTTTCATTGAGCACCACCACAGGTCAAATTGTAATTTGTCCAGTACTTTGGTTTATGACCAAATATCTGCAAAACTATGACATTCCCATCAGCCTCAACTGTACTGTGTTTAGTGTATTAGTGTATTGTGTATTAGAAAATATTATCATGCTAACGCACTCAACTGAGATGGTGAACATGGTAAACACTAGCTGCCAAACATTAGGAGTGTTATTGTGAGCATGTTGGCATTAGCATTTAGTTGTGCTTAAGCCTGCAATGACTGTTGTTTTTCTCCTGGGTGCAGCAGAAACAAGTTGTGAACACAACATTGACATATCATCACCTTGTAAGTTGATATGGCAAACTTGTAAGCAAACAGTTGCTTATTTACACATTCCATTCGAGTCATGTTTCTGGCCACCTGGCACTTTTAAGTCCAATATTCACTGTCTTTTAGCTCTGTTTTGGTCTCCACCAATTTATCAGGAACATATCAGGCTCTTTAGCTGCTAAATGCTCAACTATGTTCACCAGCAAGTGACTAACTTTGCCTGTCTGTGGACCTTGACTGCTTTATGGTTGATGCTTGTTTCTGCTGTTCGTCATCATCCCACACCACAAGTCATGTTTTTACGTTTCCTGAGCTCCTCTCGGGCTTGTTACTAGCCAGTATAAACAGCAACAAATGGCATGCTGTCACTGAGACGTGGTGGTCAACCGTAACGTGACACACCAGAAAGCTATTTTCAAAAAGTGGTTCAGAGCAAAAAATGCAATCGGAGCAATTTTCTACATCCAGCATGTGACATCCGTCTGACAGTATATCTGCTTAGCTTTGGACCCTAGCTCTGGCTCTGAGTGTCTCATTCATGGATGTTCTGTAGGAGCTTACCGCCTCTGTAAACCCTGCAATACAATGGCTCTGATCTCCCAAATGCATAGTAATGACTGGGAATCCATGCATGGACAGGACTAATCTAGTTTGGATACAACTGGCAACATGCCTCAGAAACTGTACATTTTGGTTTCTTTTTTTTCCTGTATATTCTTCTCTGTTTATCACTGAAGTCCTTGAGAGTGGAGCATTAAAGCACTTCCCTTCAACCCACATTTCACTCCCCTCCGTGGAGCTTGAATCAGCATCTTGTCACAGCAAATTTGCAGTAGTGGTCACACAGTCTAGTTGGCCCTCGCAGTACAAATAAATATGGGAAACGAAAGACCAGAAATCAGGAACACTCAGTTTATTTTTCAAACCATTACTGTGGTTTCACTCAATAAATATCTCCTATGAAACGTTAAGGGTTCTGAGTCGAACTTGGTTTTCCATTGTCATTAGAATCTTATTGTTTGGTCTGCCTGACGCTTTTGCCTTTTCCGAATATGACTTCAGTTTGTATTGGCTACTAATGAAGATGAATTTAGGGTTGTTTCATTTTCTGGGCTTTTTGGGTTACTTTAATGAATTGCGATGCATGACCTCGATGTGGCTGTGTGACCCGGCGAATACATCTTGAAAAATAACAGAAAACAAAATGGAATGGGCATTTTTCTTACCGCTGTGAGTCAACGGGCCGAGATGGTGCGTGAGGTGAACTTAAAGAGCACAAACTCTCGTGATTTTGGAAAATATTGTGAGATGTTTTGTTGCTTTTCCATACATTTTATCAACTCAAGTTTCAGCAACCACTGAGAACTTGGCAAAGTGGAGGATTTTCCATTGATTAGTTGTTTATGTTCTTTGCCTCAGGCCCTCCTTCATCTTCCCCCTGCCTACCTATAACACGCTTCTCCATTTAAACTCAACCAGAAGTTCAGATTTCACCCCCTCCAGAGGCACCCTCCTGGTTTACAGAATGAGTGTCTTTCCTATGCCGTTATGAATCTATAGATGTCTGATTGCCACTGATGACAAAATAAATGTACTCTGATTATGGCACCGGGAGAGGGAGACCCTTTCTGACCCCTAAACAAGCATCATCTGGTTTCGGCATGAAAAGACGACATTTTGTAGCACGATTGGGACATCTAAAATAAGTGTGCTTAAAGGGAGACTTGGTGAGACGAGCTGGAATGTTGAGTGAAGGGTTCAAGAGAAATAGATCCTGTGTTGGTTCAATGATTATGGTTAATAAAAGCTGACCAAGAGAGCATGAGCTGGCGTATTTTACGACGTCTCGGTCGGAAATTTTCTTGCTCGGATTTATTTGCTTTCGCCATGTTCATTTAAATTCCAACTCCTGTTTTTTTTTAACAGTAGGCCTTTGGAGATGGGGCAGTAATACTTAAAAGAGCACACTTCAGCACAGAAGTTTAACCTGCCAGTGCCTATCATCCAGATAAGCACCACATAATGTTGTGTGTTGCCCTTCTTGGTCTCTATCCCACTTTCCTCACACATATCTCCCTCACTGCTGGAAGCTGCATGTTTTTAATTCTGTTATCTTTAATGTTTCACAGTCAATAAAAGTCTGTTTTTCATCTCCAACTGATTCCTGCTCATCACTGGCCTTTTTCCAGGGCTTTGCTTTTTCTGAGGCAGATCCACTCCCTCTCACATCTTCGTGCTCTGTCTCTCTGCCAGCCAGACCAGCTGACTCTGTGGGTTTTCTGATGGGTTCAAAGGGGTTAAAAGCTTTGATCATGAGCAGTGCAAGGCAGGTCCGCTGTGGGGTTTGACTCCACGACCTTTCGCACCATGTGGCCCGCAATCCAGCAGTTGTCCACTTGACTTAAAGTAAACTATGCACCACAGCTAGACAGTCATTTATAGCGGGTTATCTATCCTAAAGTGATGACAGGGCTGATGTAGCTTATCTTCGCTACGTGACAAATTGAGGAATGTGAATTTATTGCATGTGCCTTGAGATGATTCACGGTCTGATTTTCTAGAACCTCAGTTCATACAGTAGACTGTGAACAATTGTTAAGAGACACATCTTGGGTGTTCACTAACTCTCACCTTTCAGCTTCACATTTATCAAAAGTCAGTGTTACATACTTAAAATGGCATTGGGAAATGGGCTTATTCTTACTGTGTTAGATGAGAAGATTGATACTACTCTCAGTACTCTCTTCTCTATCTGTACTGTAAATACGAAGCTAGCCGGTTAGCTTAGCTTAGCACAAAGACTGGAAACAGGGAGTACAGGTAGCCTGGCGTCTTGTCAGCACCGTGAGGTTGCCAGGCAACCAGCAGAGATTCCAGCAAAGAAATAACCCCATAAAACCGCAACGTGTCATTTTTACACTTGGTTTTTGTATGGATTAAACAAACGAGATACAGTGTAACATGTTAATTATGAGCTTTAGAGGTGCTGGTAGGTGGATTTTGTTGCTTTCAGACGGAGCTAGGCTAGCTGTTTCCCCCTGTTCCCAGTCTTTGTGCTAAGCTAAGCTAACCAGCTGCTGGTTTTAGCTTCATTTTCATCTAACTCTCTTCTCACATATTTTGTCTGTAAATTTAGCCAGAAATTTATAGCTAAAAAATTTCCCCCAATTTATTTCTGTCATTGTAGCATAAAGAGCTATGAAATTGGCCGAAACAAAATGCAACAGCTAACACGTTCTGTGTGTGAGAGCAAATTGTCAGGCATCAGCTTAATCACATTTTGAAAGCATGAGCCAGCTGTTGGTAATCCATAACACGTTGTTAGGAAGTGAAATAGTCGGGCTCTTATCTTGTCTTGCCTGCTAACAATCAGGTTTTTATACCCAAAGGGTCGTTACTGTCTCAGAGGAGGGGATCACAACAGCTGCAGCTGATAAGAAGGAGAAAATATAGGTGGTGAATTTGTGGTTCATCAACCACAAGCTTGATTAGTTGATCCAGCAGTCAAGGAACAAGGACATAATCCGAGGGTATATCCATCCATCAAACCTGTAGAAAGATTTATGCAGACATTTTTAAGGGGATCTGGTGACCACATTTGAGCCTTCTGTGTTTGTGTATGTATGTGTGTGTGTGTGTATCTGACGGCTTTGAAGGTGGTTACACTCTCTGATTGGTACCCTGAGCTCATTTTCACTTCCATTACAAGTCTATCAATGTGAAGCAGGATCTTGATGAAAGGCCCTCTGCAGACAATTGATCTCAGTAATGATGAAGAGGAGGGGATAGGTCAGACATGCCACTTCTTCTTTCACAGGATTTTTCTCCGAGGTGCTCGCTGGAGTGTGAGCCAGTCACGGCGTTGCGGTTTGATGGGCTAGTTAGATGTGTCGTGTGATGGATTGTTCTTAAAAATGCTCTTGAAAAATGGTATGGTGTGCCAATTATGCAAAAAAGGCTGTGTGTACCCAGAGAATAGAGTACTTTCTCCAAACTAATTAATTAAATTTCTCTCTGAGCTCTTTCTACTTTATTTTGCCACAAACCCTCTTTCACAACACCCTTAGCGGATGTTAAAAAAAAGTTTTTAGACTGAGTTTTCTTCTCAGTCAATTCAACCTAATCAAAGTGCAGAAGAAAAAAAAAGGCAGGCACAGACACAAATAGGGATTCCGTAATTGGCCTGTTTTGCATTTCATCTCCAAGGATATTTTATTCACACGCCTGCCTTATAAAGGCTAAATTGTTTCAATTCTGAACTGATTGCGCTTGAAACACAAAAAGGAAGAAAAAAAACTGTCCTCATGCCTCCTACGGGGTTGTGCTAAACCACTTATTTCAAACTAAACTGGATTATAGACAAAAGACACAAAGCTGGAATGCCTTGGTTTTCCTGCATAATAGAGCTACAGCACCCGGGGAGCCGTTGCCCGGCTGGTAATTGAACTTATGCTTTTGAATGGTAGACATATTAACCACAGGCATATTAGGGAGGATGCATATGTTTGTTTATTCAAGAGATAATAGACTTGTGATTCATGTTGTCCCCCCCCCAGTAATGTGTCCTCCAGAACATCTCGAGAGCACTTCCTGTTTGCTTGCTGCCTATATACTTCTTTGCTTTCGCATTTATTTTCCTTAGAAAGCCAGAGCACTTGGCAAAGTAGGCCAAGAGGAGGAGCAGTGGGGTTACAAATGTGTGCTGAAGTGCAATCAAAGGATTGTTTTATGTTCTCAATACTGCCCAAAGACTTTATTCTGCACACAAAAGGGGAAATATCAATGCGCAAGTGCAGTACAAGAATAGATATATGGATGTGGTTAAGGTGGTGTCTGAGTGTGGGCTGCGTCTGGGAAGAGTCAGGATGACATATCTGTTTGTCACAGCGCCAGGTATGAGTATGTTCAGTATGGAAGCGGTGCCAGGTTGTCGTCAGCACTTTCAGGCCCTCCTGAGGTGTATATACAAAAACATGAAACACACATGCCAACTCGCTGCCCTACGGACGGTGGTCTCATCACAGCAGGAGCAAAGCTGCTTTGCAGGATCACAGGTACTGCAAAGATCAGCCATAAACAGCGCTGAAGAAGGAGGAAATCAGGGTGTTGTCTGGTTTGGAAGCTGGCACAGTGCCACGTCCATATAGCACCCAATTTTTGGATGACCTGTTCGCTCCAAAAATAGAGGAAGCTTTTCCTCCAGTCTCTCCTCCAGAGGGCTCTAAGTTGACTTTGAGGTGCTGTCTCATAAGCCCGTGCTTTGGCCAGAGAGGCGGCTTGAGAGCCTATAGAAGAGCCTCATAAATCCAAGCTGGATCTCCCTGAAGCAGTGATTGAGATGTATTAACACTGCTCAGCAAGCCTCTCTGGCACAAAATCTGCACAAAGTACAGCCCCTGGGCCTCACAGACCACTTCAGTCCACTTCATCTCTTTGTAGAGTTTCTGCTCACCTGCTTAGGTGAAAAGTGGCTACAGGACCTCCGTTTCTCCACCCCAGTGATTTTAGGGATAGACTCAGAGTGCACATAAAAACCTGGTGTGTGAGATTTGAAGAGGATGATCTCCGACCATCCACCCATCCCAAGAGTTCATATGAAGTGAAGATGATAGATTTTTTGTTCAGGCTGTAGGAGGGAGTGGTACCTCTGAAGGACTGGGGATTTTAAATGCCACTGATACTCTACTCTGCTTTATATGTGCTGTTACAATATATTTGACGATTTGAAGTATACTTTTACTTTGTGCACCCGTGCCCAAATGATTGTAGCAGTTTTTCAGCAACTTTGTATTGTGATAATTTGTCAGATTGTGGTTTGTCAATACCAATATGTTATTTTAGACCTCATATCATATGAATGATACATCTAACATGAGAGAAGACAAGTCAAGGTGATAGCATCTTGTAAAGTATTGAAGGAGAAGGAGGACATTTTGTGAAATACGCTTCACTCTCATGTCTGTTCGATACATATGAAGCTACAGCAAGCAGCTGGTTAGCTTAGATTAATACAAAGACTGGTTCTGTCCAAAGGTAACAAAATCTGCCTACCAGCACCTCTAAAGCTCACAAATTAACACATTATATCATGTTTGTTTCATTTGTACAAAGGTATACAAAATGTCACGTTGCGGTTATACAGGGGGTTATAAGCCAGACTTCCAGAGTGGTATCAATCTTCTCATCTAACTCTCAACAAGAATTGGAACAAGTGTTTTCCCCAAAATGTTGAACTGTTCCTTTAACCTGCATAAAAGGATCCATCTCATCTGGTCTTTATGGCTGTGTTTGTTTTAAGCACGCCTCAGTGGTGAATCCCACAATCAGCAGGAACATAGAGGCTGCATTCCTGTGTGTCACTGTGGGCTAATTAAAATGATACATAGGCATGGTATTAACCTTTGTTTGACAGGACGTGGGGCTTATTTACTTCTTTTTTTACTGGACCATTTGAACATAACTCTTTCCTTCATGACCCATGTGCTTTTTGTTCTAGCCTTTCACTTGAACTGGCACAGTTTTAGTCACTCACATTGAATTTCCACATGACAAAACCCCACTTGGGTCCCATTTTTCCCATGTTATCAGTTGTATCTGTATAGTCCGACATATGTTAGTACTTTTCCTTTTTTATTTCATTGTAATAACATTGAGATAATTATGATTGTTTGGCATAAACGCTAGTGTTTTGTATTCAGTTGCCTAGCTGTGGTTTTTTGTTTTTATGTCAGAGCATTCGTTGTCACAGTGGGTTTCCAGCTAATGTAGATTCATTATGGCTGACTGGTTGATCCCTGCACAGTACCTTGACTGTATACTCTTAATTTAGTGTTAACAGCATCTGATAATATTTCTCATAATTCTAGCCATCTATATATTCTACACTATGTAAAATATCTTACATTGTGACATACTGTCTTCCCCTTTGGCAGTTGCTTAATGAGTAATGGTGATTGAAACGATGACCTTTTGTTGCCAAGCGACTGAATAACATCCTCAACAGCGGCATATCCTCATGAAATACTGAAGCACTACGGGTTGTTGTCAGGTCTTCCCTGAAGCTTTTGACACAGCTGACCTTATACAAGTTTTTTTTACCTTCATGTTTGTGCTATGAATATTGTATACCAATATTCCGCTACACAGTGTTGTACTTTAGCCACAGAAATGCACTTGGTGCTCTACTGAGCACTTAAAAGTATGCATATGCTGATTGAAGTGAGTTTTCTTTCTCTCCTCAATAAACAGACTGAACATATAAACTTGTTGTATTTGATTGCATTGTATGGTCAGGCGTTCCCATTCTCTCTACTGTGCCACAGCAAATATTGTAATTAGTTGTTTGCAGATCATTTTCATGGTGTGTCTCCTGTGTTTCCAGTCCCATTTCCTGTTGCCCGAGTGTTGGGCTGCAGCTCTTTGCATTAGCAGTGATCATGAGCAGACAACAAAGCTTTTCCCCTGCAGTCAGATGTCCCCAGAGGTTACTGAAGGATTCTTCACAGATACAATCTGTAAATGACAATGGACAGGCGAGGAAATCAATAGTACACCCCCAAAGCAGCGGTGGTATGAGGTTTATGATCACAGATGAGACGTGTTTGTGCCCTTTGGCATGTGGAGATGGAGAAAGATCACATCCACTGGAATAAAGGTATTGCTGGTTAGCTGGTGTTGCCTTGGGTTTAAGTTTAAATAATGAAAAGGATTAGGACTATGATGCGCTGGAGATTTAGATTCAGACTGCTGAGACTAATGGAACGGGCCATTGCTGCATAGTTCATGTATTGATAATGTGTTGTTGCGCACTGATGGCACTGATTTACTTCCCATTTTTGATGTATTTTTGAGACACAATACTTGTTAACACTGCAAGACATGAGTGGACGTCGCTGTGTATGCTCTAGCTGCTGAACTGAGAAAAAGTTGGATTTCCAACATGAACATAATAAAGAAAAGGTCAGTTGGTCCTAACACTGGAACATGCTTGCGGGGAAATATGTCCAGTCATTTTTCAATGCTCTGCCAGCAAAGCATTAAACAACCAAACACACTATAAATATTTCATAAGCGTTTCCACAGCATTTGGGACAGTGTTTAATATCAAGTCTTTAATATGATGAATGGAGTTCATGGAGTTGTGTTTGTTTTGATATGGCTATGGAGGCCTTGGAGGGGGAAAAAAGTGCATGAATAGAAAGTTCTGATGTAAGGTCACCTTCATTTATAAACAATTGATGAATTGACTCAGTGTGAATGATCTGGCTTTAATAACAGTTAGTGTGCCATTTTTTCCTCTTGGTCGGCTTAAAAAGTGGTTTAGAGAGTCAGTAAGAGAAAATAAAAACATGGCACTGAACTAATTTGTTCATGCTTCACATGGTTCCAAAAAGATCACAGCAGCCAAAACACAACTTTTTGATGAAACACATATCAAGGCTACTCTACTTAGTCAACACTTTCTAAATCATCCTTGACTGTCCTCATTTTTATCCAGATGGCATTACCCAGCTGTATTGTCGTGGCCATGTAGTAGCCGTTTTATTCTTGAGAGTTTAAGTGATGTTAGGTCAGGCGTTCCTATGATCAATTTCCAATCCATAGCCTCGGTCAGAGTAAATGTAAAGGTCCAAGAGTCATAAATATTACAGTACAACCACCCAGAAAACTAAGTTCAGCTCGATGCTCTCATATGTGCAGTATATTTTCTCCAACTGTCGTTCCTTTCCTTTCCAGTGGATTGAGGATTTGATCCCTGTTTCTGTGTTTTCTTTGTCTTTCAGAGAAAGAACGTCCACCTGCTGCTGAATGTGTTTTTGCTGGCAGCCTGGGGAGCCGTCCTGTTGGCCTGCCGCTTCTACTGGATGGGTAACAAACCCCCCAACTTCTCCAACTCCGACAACCCGGCAGCCGACTCACCCTCGCTCCTAACCAGGACGCTAACTTTCTTCTACCTGCCTGCCATCAACTTTTGGCTTCTCCTTTGCCCGGACACACTCAGCTTTGATTGGTCAATGGACGCCCTGCCATTGATCAGGAGCCTTGCTGATTGGAGGAACTTTCATACAGTAGCCTTCTACCTTGGATTGCTCTTGCTGGCTTGGTTCAGTCTGTGGACACACCAGGCGGCTAAGGGCAAGGACACCAATGGCAAAGCGCATCATTATACCAATGGCAGAAATGGGAACAGCAATGGACACAGTTACCACTACAACAATCATGAACATATGAACAATTCCCACACAGACACTCACATTAATAGTGCACAAAATGGTACCAAAAAGCACTATGAGAGCAGGACTCCACTGCCCACCACCGAAAATGTTGTGGTGTTCTCTCTAGGCCTGTTGGCTATCCCTTTCCTCCCTGCCACAAACTTGTTTTTCTATGTGGGGTTTGTGATAGCAGAGAGGGTACTGTACATCCCCAGCATGGGCTTTTGCTTGCTGGTGGCAGTGGGGATGAGGTCCCTCTATGTCCGTCTGCGACGCAGGTCCTCCAGGACGATGTTGGTGTACTGCAGTGCTGCCCTGGTTTTTCTTTTTGGTGTCAAAACTGTTTTGAGGAACCAGGACTGGCAGAATGAGGAGATGCTCTACAAGTCAGGGATTTATGTCAATCCTGCTAAAGGTAAGAATCAACTCGGATGCATGCATTCATTCAGATCAGTGTGCACACAGGTGCAACTGCTCTAACATGCGCACATAAACACTTTTATGCACATTTATACACATTCCCACACCAAAACCTCACCCATCGTATTTGGTTGTCTGAATAGTGAGCAAGCTTTAAGGCAAGGTTTTGAATTTGCTAATTTATCTCTCTACTGCCGCCCTGAATAATTCAAAGTAAAGCTGCTTCAAAATGTCTTCTCGTCATCACTCAGCCTTGCCACAGAATATACAAGTGCTCACAAGTTGAACTCATCACTCCAGAAGCAAAATGAGACTGGTGTGAGTTGTACTACAAGGTGAAATTTGTTCTTAAAAATACTTGATTTTACTGTTGTTCCAAGGACCACAACAGAGTTGTACCTCTTGATCACACATCTTCGTATACCCAGCATGCAATCTGTTTAATGACACCAAATGCCCTGTCTCACTTGGAAGGGCACCATCACCCGTCTCTGATTGGCACCTTTAACAGCAGATAAAATATTCAATAGCCCTCACATTCAAGGTCATCAGACACAGATTCCAAGTTCGCAGAGCTGCTGAGGAGGGAAGCAGGGCAGGGTACTCGCAAGGCAACAGCGGGACACGTTGTGTTAGCTAATTTCCCTTTCAGATTCTGCAGCGGAGCTGAGGCATGACAGCTGTTTGTTTTGGCAGGCCATCAGCCGAACAGAGCAGCAGCAATGTCCCCGACTCACATTCATTATAGCTAATATGAGATTTGAATAGAACCCAACCTCAAACACAGACACACTCGTTTGGATCGTTTGAACCGTGAAATTTCAGGATGCACAAAGCAACTCTTTCCTGTAAAAGAAACTTCATAAATGAATTTGCGCATAACTGGGTGCACAGTTGAATGAAGGGAGCTTGGGTTGTTTTTCTGCTTGTTTATCCTGAATATTCCTGTGGGATTCCATAGATGTTGTGATTTTCAACAACTAAATACTGTAAATACGTTGCTTAGGCACTTTGCATGTTTTAGCACTTTAAACACATGTCAACAAAAGCAGCATGAGCAAAGATTTTATCTTTCTATTCAATACGACTAGTGGAGATGCAAGAAGAAACAGTGTCTTTACACATACTGTTCTTATTCTTGTGCATTAATGCACAACACCATAATATTCAGGCCTGCCAGTTAAATGTGATTTACTTTTTTTTTGATAAATTCATTCTGTGGAATCATAATTCCTGTCAAGTTTGTGCAGACTATAAAATAACTTTAAAAACAGCTATTTTACATCCAATTAATTTCTTTTTGTCCTATCACCCCCCTCTACATTTATTTTCACACTCCACAGTCTCTGCACAAAATGTACAAAAAGCTGTTACGTAGGAACCTTATTTCACCTGTCAGTCACTGCAATTCAACAATAATGCCATTAGCTGTGCAATAGCACTGTGGTGGTCTTCTTTTCATTCACTGTCGCAGGAATGACTGGTGGCTTTGGGACAAACCTCCCCTGGTGTGTCATCTCTCTTTACCCATAATGTCTTGGCACACCAGCTGCAACAGAACAATAGTCTCTTTAGAGGTTAAAAAACACTGAACCCATGTCAGTAAGTGGCTGTGAATAACAAAAGAAAATGATTACATGCCACAGAAATGTCCCCTCCTGCTGCTTTAATCTAAGAGCCTTTTAAGATTCTGAAGAAGTTGTTATTAAAGGAGGTTGCCATGAATTTCCTTTTTTATTCTGTTTGATTAACCTTCTCTTTTGTAATCTGTCAGCATGGGGCAACCTTGGAAACGTCCTGAAGAGCCAGGGCAAGATGGAGGAGGCTGAACAGGCGTACAGAAACGCCCTCTATTACCGCAGCAACATGGCTGACATGCTGTATAACCTGTGAGTTTGTGTTTGATCATATTTTTGTGTTGTAACTTATATTGTCTCATCCTTAATGTTCAAGTTAATTTGCCATTGATTTCATTTAATATCTGTTGAAGTAAGGCTGTTGTACTTTTCTCTTTTAATCGTGCCTCCACTCATAGCTGTTTCAATGACAAAGGAGTGTGTGCGAACAAATGGACAAGTTCTCCTTTTACATGCGTGTGTCCATTGATCGGGGCTGTTCTCTCAGAGGAAGTGCCGTCTTGTCTTGTATTCTCCAGAGTGCTGTCTGTCTGACAGGTTTATTAATGATGCTGATTTAGCCTGAGGGGGAAACGCAAAACATCCACGGCCAACACTCACAGTGTGCTCAAATGTCTGTGGTTTGCTAAGATCTAAATCTTCCTCCTCCGTTTTATCGGCTGCTTGTATCCTTGTCTAATCCTAACAGAGGCTTTTTAACTTTCAACATCTCTTTTGAGTTCTCTAAACTGCCTGTACCGTCTCTCCTTTTGTCTGTTCCAGCGGTTTGCTGCTACAGGAGAGCAACAAGTTCTCAGAGGCACTCCACTACTATAAGCTGGCCATTGGGAGCCGGCCAACTCTGGCTTGTAAGTACAGCTCTTCTTTTTTATTGACAATCTCCAGCTCTTGTGGTCGTGGCTGTGCTGTGTCCAGGCAACAGTGAACACAGGCTGTGGTTATGTGAAGAGAGAGGAATAGGTGGCAAAGGGCAGTGGGTATACGACTGAATTCAACATTCAGTACAGCTGGCTTTCAAAACCAATTCATGTCAACAGATCAAGCAACAGCGTGATGTAATATATTATGAATCCAGGCCATGACACTCTCTTTTCGTTTCATTCCTCCTACCTTCACTACATCTACTTCTTTCTCTCGATTGTTAGCGTGTCTCTCCCTGTTCTTTGTCCTTCCCATGAGAATTCACCACAATTTTCCTGCTTTTCCTGGAATTACATTTTCCATACAGTGTCATCTTCAGCAGCTTCACACCCTGATTAGTACAAATCGCTCACAATCTCACCTAATCATGCAATAAATTAGCTCCCCATTGTTCTAGGCATCAGTCAATGACAGATAAACAGAGAATCTTAAACGTCTCTTCCTTTTTTTCCCGGATTAATTATAGACCTAATCAAGATCCCGGTTAGACTAGAAAATTTCCATTCAGCGTGCAATTATTCAATCTGCTATAGCCGATAACAAGGTTAATTAATTACCTTAAGCAGCAGACATGTTGAAGGCAGAATTAGAATGTGACAGTAAAAGCGTTTTTTCAAGGTTACACCATTACTCACTGCCTAGTTGGGAGCTAACTAGAGCAAACTGTAGCGTTTTTTATTTAATATGCAGCACTGTCCTGTTTTGTGATAAAGTGCTATTGATTTCTGTCACATTTTTTGCATGCAGGCTGATGAAATTGGAAAAAAAACTTGCTTTTGTCTCTCTGTGGGTTTTTTTATCTGTTCCGCTTTCAGTGCAGATCCATGCAATGGAAAAAAAGAGTCTAGATATTGATCAGTGAATGCAATACCATGTAGAACAGATAAGAATTTGAGGTGTTAAGATGTGGAATAAAATAACATCAGCTTTTGAGATAACAAATTCCAAGGACAGAAAAGGCTGATTCTCAGCCACACCCCTTTGACTTGATTATACGTCAATGCCGTATAGAAGCGCCTTCCAGATTGATCTGCTGTATCAAGTTAATTTATTCCAACAGCCAGACCTGATAGGGAGTTGTTTAGGGAGACAGATCCACGGAGACTAATTACTCTCCAGCTGCATATTGATCATTAGATGTTGTCTTTGACCACTGAAGGAAAAGTTACACAAGAATCCCAAAGGATGCATGCAAAGGTCAAACATACAGTGAACCGTGAATGCGATCAACAGTGGTTTATTGCTCCAGCTCAAAGCTGTATTTCTTATAGAAATGGGCATTACTCATGTTTTCAGCACCATGTAGCTTCAGGCTGGAGAGAGACACTTGAATCGAGGAATTGACCATTTAGGGAAAAGGGTTTGGCGGAAAAGGCTCTTCTCTTTGAAGGAGCTCTCAAAGAATCCAAGCAGCAACAAGGATTCTGCTGGCAGAGCTAATCCCCCCTTAATAAACACATACACGAACATTAAATCTTAGTCAAATCAATAATACAAACATTTAGCACATGTGGAGGAGGTTGGTGTAGTGGAGGAAGCTGCGGTAGCAAACGGTGTTGGCATGCACGTATCAGCAGAGTAATGTTGAGAAGAGTCAGGTTATAGTGGCCACGCTGTACACATGCATGAATATGTTTGAACGTTACTTGTCAGCTGAAAGCCAGATTCTTAAACATGAAGGAAACCGCTGCTCCAATCAGCTCATGCAAGCAGAACTTAAGTGCTCTGCCTGAGCTAACACCAATCTCCATGTTTTGTTCTCTCAACAGCGGCCTACTTGAACACAGGCATCATCCTGATGAATCAGGCTCGCCTAGATGAGGCCAAGCGCACCTTCCTGACCTGCGCTGATATCCCAGATGAGAACCTGAAGGACCCCCACGCCCACAAGAGCTCAGTCACCAGCTGCTTGTACAACCTCGGCAAGCTGCTCCATGAACAGGGACACCAGGAGGTAACGGCCCAAAATATTCACATTTTGCTTCGAAAATCCTTAGAGACACATGTATGTTTCAAAATATTTGACAGTAGCGTCCTGGGCATGAGCATTAGCGGGCATTAACTGTTCTGCCACATGTTTTAGCATCGCGGCCATAGTTAGTGGTGGTGTTGTACTGGACTGCAATATGTTCAGAGGTGTTTCTATTATTCTGACCCCCTCATGTATGTAAATGGGAAGGACAAAAATTAGAAACACCTCTCAGTATAATGTAGTCAAAACCACCTTTAGCTATGACCTCGGTAATAAACATATAATTGAATCTACACATTTCTATGTCAACAAAAACTACCTATTATAAACTTTCTAAAGGGAGAATTAACAGCAGAGCTGTTCTATTGAATTGCAATATTATTGTACGGGCTTACCTAACAAAGTGGCCACTGAGTCATATGACTCATATTTATGTATTTTAAAACATATCTGCAAACATATTTTGTCTGACAAACACCCCCACTGCTAACATGGGAGTTCAAAGAGTGCTCCTTTACATACAGCGCTTGCTGGAAAATGTATAACCATACTGAATTGAGATAAAATGCAGGCAGTTGCCTAAGGAGACTTTGGGGGACACTGAGAAAATGCTCGGTTTTACATGGACATGTTCCAAAATTGCCTGTGTCATAGGGGACGCAGTGTTTTGTACAGATAATCCTCAGGCTGTTTCTAACAAATTCGCTCTCTTTCATGCCCCCAAAGACCTACAGTGCTGGCTAAAGTAACTGCTTTTCCAATGCTGCACATTTATATTGTACACAAGCACTGATGCTGCTGATTCAATCAGGACTGAAGCAGTGGTACTGCAGATTCAATAAAGGCTTTTATAAATTGTTGGCATGCTGGAGAAAGAGTGCAGTCCCACTTCCTCCGACCTCTAACCGCAACATTTGCTTCAGCAATAAAGTAGCTCCAGCTCCTTCTACCATTTAAACTCTGAGGGACTGAGGTGAATCGCTGGACCTACACTCCTATACATACCAGAGTCAATATGTGACACCGCTCTAGTCGTCTTAACAGCCGTGACACTGAGGATAGACCCTTTCTGCTCGACTCTGTATGAACCAGCCTCCCAGCGACCCCCAATTCCACGCTGTGTATTCACAGTGTCAGGGCCCCGGCTGCAGGGGAGGAATGACTAGTTACCCCAGCGCCAGTTTCTCTGGCGGGGTCTCTCCGCTCTCTAATGCAAACATCCCCCACCTTCTTTTTTTTTATTTGTTTCATTCACAGGAGGCCCTCACAGTGTTTAAAGAAGCAATACAGAAAATGCCAAGACAATTTGCACCACAGAGCCTCTACAACATGATGGGTAAGAGCTGCTTTTGTTTCAAGACCTAAATCTGTTGTGTTTAAGTCCAGGAAAAATAACAGACAGTGGAACTAAGGGTTAATGGTTATTTTTGGAGTATTTTGGAGCAATTGGCTGCCATACATCATGCATTTTTGGTTCACTTTTTTTGTTCTGGGTCCCTTACAATGAATAACCTTTTCTGTTTCTTCTGGACAGTCTTAACTGAACCAAACTTTCAGTAAGCATTAGGGATTACTAATTGCAAGTAAGACCACTGCTTACAGCCCCATTAGCAGTTTTACACTCACAGCTTTGACTGTGGGATAGCCCAGAGCTCACCAACACCCATTGTGGAGCAGACTTTTTGGAATTTGCCCCAAACACACAGGTTCAAATCACTTGTATAAGTTGAAGTTAGAACAAAACCAACAGAATGATTGTCATTTGTGATTGTAGATCTCTTTGTCCATTAATGATATTATTATATTATTATCTGCACATTTTCAGGTGCAGAAAACAGGAGGTCAAATATTTGTAATGCCGCTAGTGCTGTGAGAACTCATAAGATGGGGTTCAGATTTCCAGTTGTGAATCCTTAAACCTGGGGCTTACTGTGAGCCCTCGCTTAATAAATATGAAGATGAAAACGGTCACTCTAGCTTTCTGTAGCCTAGTGTTTTGGTTAAGCCAGGGCTAAGATATGCAGCAAAAAGATTGAAGGAGTGGTAGATTGTCAAAAAATGTGTAAAATCAGTGTCAGATAGACATCAAGCAAATAATCATTTATATCAATTTATATCAGTGAAATCCTCATTTGAGAAATGTAATTTAGATTAATGCTGTTAAACAGCGTTATGACTGGACAGTAGTAAGCTTTACGATATCATGTTAATTAGACTTAATTTGCTTTTTGCTACAAGAACAACCCAGCTTGCTCGATTACAGCTGTAGAACAGCTGCTTTCGGGCTCATTATAGCTGCTTTCTCTTTGCTTTTTTTTCTCTCTGTCTCCCTCCTGCTTTCTTTCTCTCTCATACACATGCAGCTACTTACACACACACACACACACACACACACACACATTGAAAACCTGGGACATTTGTAATCCAGACTTGGTAGTGCCACAGGTTCACTTATGTGTTGGCGAAATGCAATTTGACAGAGCGACTGAGATTATGTCAAACTGTTGATGAAAGCTCCAGTCACCGTTAAGGAGCAGCACTGCGTCTGTAATGGGGGCGCTGAGCCAGAGGCCTGTGATTTCTGCAGCTTAGCGTTGTTTCCTCGCTGAACTGATTTGGCACACCTGCTCATATGTATTTCCAGTTTCAGTCACTGCGCTGCTCTCATGCTGTTTGTCAGACGCCAAGGAGCAGAAGCTTTCATCAGAGGCAGACCTGGGTGGTAATCTGCACCCTGCTGGTCTCGCTCCAACACTCTCTGGTGGGCCGAGGAATGTTCCACTCCCGAGGAGCTGGTTTTCAGCTCCTTGGATTCGATGTCACTTCTAATTGCACGTTGATGTTTGTGCTAATTTCACACAGAGGTCTGCTGCCAGGAAGGCAAGACAAGTATTTTGCCTGCTCTTAAGCCCATCAACAAATGTGGAGGTCTTGTCAAAACAGACCTGTACATACATTTTTTTAAAAGAGTCAAGTGCCATGGCTTGATGGTAAATCTCTGAAATCCAGATAATCCTGTCTATTAAACACACTGATAATTTATTAAAGTTATTCACTAGTCTCATAAAAAACATGCAGTGCTCTCAGACAAATAGTATAAATGACAAATGGAATGACAAATATGACGAGCTGGCCACAGGAATATAGGAATCTTTAAAAAATATCTTTATATTGCAACGGTATGGAGACAAATTTTCGATTTCCTCTAATCCTCTTTCCATCCTTTTGCTGTAATTGATGTTAGCTGTTGATAAGGACATTTTTGATTATTTTATTATGTAGCTACAATATGGATTTCCAACCCTTAAATCTGAAACACAAGGCTGTGGTGATGGATATCATCTTGAGAATATATTCTCATGTATTACTTTACATCTCAGAGGAAAGGTCTTAAGCCTGGAGCTGTAATTGTTTTCACAATAAAAGGAAGTCACGTGTTAAATTCGATGTCCTTTACATGTCTGTGCATAATTACACAGCGTTATCGCTCATTCACAGTGAAAGGAGAAAGTGTGTTTTCAAATCATTAAAAAGGTCCCAAGTTGTGGTTACGTGTGTGACATCTGTCGCTTATCACGGTTTCCTATCAGGGAAGTTATTGGTCCTAATCCCCACGGAATTAAAGTTTCAGCCCACTCTAGTCTAAACAACTTGTCCACTCATTTGAAATATAAACCATGTTACCACGTTCTAGTGAAATTTTAGCAACTGCGATACGTTCAGTCTCTTCCCCTAAACATGTTATAATGTTGTGTCCAATTACCAGCCGGTGTTGTCAGATTCTTGCAATAATACACGTGTTATTGGATGGCTATGAAAGAAAGAGGTTATTGTTTTTTCAGGTGTTAGCAGGCAGAGGGTCAGATCTGACAGTGGGGGAGGTATCAGATGATGTCTGACAGGTCAGGGAGAGTGAGGGAGTGTGTTACAGGCTAATATTCTCCTGCAGTTTTTTAAGTCACACAGTGAACTCAGTTTATTTTAGTTTTTCAAAAATAAAAACACCAACAATTACTTAATGTTCATTTAGCAGGTTAGCATTCTTTTAGTTCAGTGCCAGATACTACACAAGTAATGTCATTTAAAAACAACATGGGGTGTGAGGCAGGATTTCGTGCCCCACTGAATTGAGGCCTGGTCTCACTGTCATGGAAACCCTCAGGTGAACAATGGGAAGATGTGTGTGTGATGTCTTAACCTCTGACAGCTTGACCCCTGACTCGACCCTCGCTTTGCTCTCACAGGAGAGGCCTATATACGACTGAACAGGCTGACTGAAGCTGAACACTGGTACAGAGAGTCCCTGCGAGCCAAGCCGGACCACATTCCTGCACACCTCACATACGGCAAACTCCTGGCTATGACGGTAAGACTTTGATCTTTGTGTCATCCTCCTTTAAGGTGAGACTATGTTACTGTTGAAAGAAGATATAACGAAACTTTTTCTCTTCCAAATTTAAAGTTGAATTCATAAGAAATAAAACTTGCTCTTGCTTGACTGAATCCACTCAGTGGTTTTGCTGCTACAGTGCTACAGCATTTCTTGGTCTGGTATAACCAGTAGCTTATAGTGGCTGATGTCAGCTAATGTCAGCAAACTTCTTAAAAAACAATCTTTGTCAGTTCACTGACTTGTGGCCATTGTTCTGCAAAAGTTACATAGGCTTGCTTTATAATAGTAGTTATAATTCTAAGTTCACTGAATGAATGCTCTTTTTCAGCGAAACTCATACAGTTAACTACATTAAATATGTAGGTTTATGTAGGTTTTATGCTAACCACTGAGCAGTAGCGTCACTTGTGCCTTGAGCGGGATTTATACTTCTGCCTTAAGTGGCTACACCGTACCTACAGCGGCTACATGCGTAGGTCCCGAGGTTAGGCCATACGCTACGGCTACAGCATAGCTGCGGTGCACCCCCACAAAAATATAAGTGACGTGCGCCTCGTCAAAAATGAAGCTGACATACGCCTCGTCAAAAGTGAAGCTGATGTGCGCCCCCTCTAAAATGTAGCTGACGTGCACCTCCTCAAAAATGTAGCAGACGTGGGCCTCCTCAAAAATGTAGCTGACGTGCACCTCCTCAAAAATGTAGCAGACGTGGGCCTCCTCAAAAATGTAGCTGGCACGCGCCTCCTCAATAATGTAGCTGACATACTCCTCCTAAAAACTAAACATGGAGAAATAATAAGTTACCCGGATGTGTATGTGTGCAGCCCACCGTTGCTGTGTATCACAAAGTAAATAAAACAATGTAAACACAGTTACTGTAGGGGATAGCTAAAGCCCGATGCGACTTGATCATGACATGCATCTAGCGTTACAGTGGCGATGGGTGAAATCCAACGCTATAACTACAAATCAAAACCTTCGCTATTACGGCGGGACTCCCATTAACTTCTTGAGTTGACTGTAAATCCACCTGTATTCAATAATGGATGTGTAGGTAGGCCGAATTTTAATCAGTCATGTCCCATTCAAAGATATTTCTGCCGGTCCACTGTTTGAAACCGATGACTTTCTGGTCTAAACTCTGCCTTGCTGACTTCTACATGTCTGACCTCACATCGTCTAACTTTTGTGCTTCCCCGAACCAGTTCTCATTCTCCGCATGTACTCTCTTAGCTCTTTTCACTTTCACTTTTTATTACACTCTCTTTCATCTCCACTGGCTTTTCATCAGTTCTCTCCAGCTCTTTACTGATGGCTGTAATGTTCTCCTGAAGTCTCTACAGTTAATCAATAGTGTGTGGGTGAGCGAGAGGGAGAGAGTGAGCATGAGAGAACAACGAGAGAAGGTGGTCACATTGTGTTTCTCAAGATGCTCCAGTCTGTCATGGGAATAGGACTTCTTGATTAAAACTCTTGCCCTCACTGCCATTTTTTTGGTCCATGTAAGTTGTTTCTAGGTCTTAAAAAGTAGCTCAAAAAGCTGCAGCTTTGAATCAACAGCAAAACAGATATCAATCATTTGGGCATGTTTACAACATTGCTCTGCAAAACAGAGAATTGAAATCTCTGAGCACTGTAAAGAAAGAAAGCTTCCTGGCATTTTCCAGGACAGCAGAGATAATATCCTCTCAGGGCCACACAGCTGACCTGGGTTTCAATAACCAAAGAAAATGCCGTCTATGTGAACAGGTCTCAAGGGCAGAAGCAGTTTCCCCGAGTTTACGAGGAGGTGGTCATGTGATCGGCTCATACAGTCATCCGTTACAGATCGCAGCTAGATAGGCGTATTTGGAGTAGAGCTGACCGAGAGGAGCGGTTAGAGCTGAAAGGGACCGTCAGAAGAGAAATAAGCAAATTAGAAGAAGAGTTGCACAGAAGGTCAAAAGAAGGGTGGAGGTCTTCTCTTCAGCTGACACCCCTCTCTCCCACAGTCTGGGCCCTAATGAAAGGAAGTAAATGTGTTCAAAAGCCTGGAGCAATGGGATCTGGATTTCCACGGAAAGGGTAGCGTCTTCCTGGCCCCGTCTCTTTTCATTTCCCTTATGGAAACAGAGTCTTTTTCAAGTTCTTTTCATTTATAGCCTTTCCAAAATTATGAGTTTTATGTGTTTCACAACTGATATGTGTGTGGAAGAATTTTACTCGCACATCATTTACTTAAACCTGCTGGAAAAAGCTTATCTTTTCCAGGATGGAAAAGATAAGCTTTTCCAACATGTTTCAAACAAATTTTGTCAGTTTCTGTATCAACACTTCACATTAAGCCCCTAAAGGAATAGTCTGGCATTTTGGGAAATTACAGGTATTCACTTTCTTGCCGAGAGTTAGATGAAAAGAGTAATACCACTCTCACATCTGCACGGCAAATATGAAGCTACCACCAGCAGCTGGTTTGCACTTAGCACATGGACTGGAAAAAAGCTAGCTTGGCTCTGTCCATAACAAAATCCAACTACCAGCACTACTAAAGCTCGCTTATTAACATGTTGTATCTCAATTTGTACAAAATGTTAATTCTTCCTCATGGTTGTCGTACATTTGTGGCCATGTAATGCCATTACATAGTGTATCCTCGGTGAAGTACTCTTACGGTTGTAGGTCATTGTGTGTCTAAATTAGATTGAGCTCCAGCACCATACTAGATTGATTTTCCCATCTGTAGTCAGAGTGATGGCACCACAGATAAAAGTTGCTTGTTAAGCTGACATGAATTCCTCTCTGTACAAAAGCCACTGGACATCAGAAATGATCTGAAACCAAACTCTGTCAGCGAGGACAGTCTAGGGGAACAACGTAATTCTTTAGAGGAGGGCGTTAAGGCTTGGTAAAGTGGACTCGGGGAAGAATTCAGCGGGCCGTGAAGAGAAACTCATTTTATTTAAGAAAGTGTTATTGATTTTGGAGGAACGTAGAGCTCAAACCTGCAGGGATGAATCTCTGTAGATCTCTGACCATGATGGATGGTAGAGGGGTTTTGAGCCCCCCTGAATCTGTGAGTGCACATAATGTCACCAGAGAAGGGAACTTGGTTGTTTGGACAAGCTTAGAGTCTCTTTATCCATCAGAGAAATATGAAAGAAAGAAGTTTTTTTTATTGAAGTGTGTGGTAAAGTTTGTACCGATGTATTGAAGTCAGGGTGTCATTTCCTGTAGGCTTTTCCTGTTGGCTAAGGCCTCTGTGCCTGATGACAACAGCATTTAAGCATGATCAAAACCAGTGCAGGAAGTTGACCTGCGCACCAGCCCCCACCTCCATCATCCCCCTACCTCCGCACTCCCTGTGGCACCACTGAGTGATGAAGACGCTTCAGATACTGTCAGGGGTTTTGAGGTTCAGATCCCTGCGGGAGAGGTGCAGAGACTGCGAGATAAGGCTTGGCAGCAGGGTCAGAGAAGGGTGAGAGGAGGGACGGTGGAGCTGAGCTGGTAGCAGAGGTGCAGAGAGCAAAGAGTTGCTGTAATTTGTGGATGAGGGGAGGACAAAATAGGGGAAGGAGGCAGAGTTAATCACAAAGATCAGTATCGCCTCCCCGCTGTGCTGACCCCTCCACACCTCCGCTGACACCCCAGGGGATCAGGAAGTGTTTCAGGCTCTCTGTACACACCACAGGTCATGGACAGCCGCCTTGCTGCTTGCAATATTGGATTCAGTCATCTACTTGTCATTTCCTGAGCTAATGCGACGCAGGCTTCATTCATAATCACCTCGGCGTCCACAGAGCCAGAGCTACATCTGCAGTTTATCTGACATTATCAGAAGATTTAAAGGTGGGAGACACGCACCAATAAGCTCAGCATGTGTGTGACAAAAGGGAGGATATTGTATCCACACAATGAGCTGACTAGAATGAGAAGTGGATGTAGTTAATGGAAAGTTTGGTTTGAAGGGTGGTTGGCATTTTGTTATTGACTTCCTCTATAATTTTTGTGCGTTCCGATCCCTCCCTGAGATAGTGGCCCCGAGGTCCTTTCAATTCAACAAAGAGGGAGCGTTGTCACAAAATGTGAAAAGGATGTGAGAGCAAGCAAGCTGGCTGTGGATTCCATTGATCGTCGTCTTTGTCAGTTTGACTGTGTCCCTTCCTTTAGCTCTCATGTCACAGACAGTGGTTATTATTTTTTGCCCGTATATAGGTTCCACTTTAGGAAGAAAAATCCCAGGCTGCAAACAAACAACTAAAGATTACATTTCCATTCTGACACTTGACTGAGGAAAATCTAGTTTGCCTTCGTGATCCCTCACCCCAGAGCAAATCTGGCTCATTAGTCAAGTTATCAACACTTGACAGGATGAAACATCAAGTGCTAATTAGCAAATGTTAGCATGTTAACACGCTAAACTGAGAACACAGTAAACGTTTTACCGGCTAAACATTAGCATGTTATCAATGTCATTATGAGCGTGTTAGCATGCTGATGACTTGTTTGCACACACTGGAGTTCTGCACTGACCTAAAACTGAGACCCCAACACCCTTTACACTCTTATTATGTATACTCTTTTTCCCTCTTCCCACTCAGCAATGCATATCTTCCTGCAACACACGACTGATATGGACAGTCGGAGTGAGAAAGAGAGAAATTTCAGATACATTACATCTGCCAATATCCAAACCTGATCCTGATCCATGCCCGAAACTTTACACAGCAGTGGTTGGGTAGTAGAATTTTTATATAAACCTTCCCTGAACAAAAAATGTTATATGAATAAAGAAAAACATGATAGTTTCTCTCCCTGTCCTAAGCAGTGTTGGCCGTACCTTAGATGATAAGTGGTTGAGAAGTTAACTCGTATTGGGTTGGAAGCACGGCCATGATTTGGACTTTGAAGAGAAAAACATTAGCGAGAAAATTGAGCTTCAGCACTGGTTGGGTTTCATGATTATTCATAGAGACATACAGGTGAGCCAAATGAGTTATAATCCAGACATTTGAAGATGAAAGAGAAAGCAGTTGCCAGTTTAAGGGGGTTTCAACAGTGAAGCAATATAACAAGTAGTGTAACAAATTGCCTCTCTAGGGATTAGTAAGAAATGTAATAACATTGCTTTTAAGACGAGTAATGAGAAATGAGCAACTTGTTACTTTTTAGAGGTCCTAACTGCCATATAGCTCACTCTGGGCATGGTATCCATTAATATACTTAGACGTGTCATAATCCAAATCTTCCATCCACTCACAACTGCAACTCATTCCAGTGTGTGAAAGCTTAATTCAGAGGTTTAGCAAACAGACGTAGGCCTCTGTTATTATAAAACCAGCTGGCCCTCAAACATACACATTCCTACATCTGTGAATACGAGTATAAAAATACACAGAGATTATGCTTTTCGAACTGGAACTGTGATCACTACTTGGACACCGACAACTCTATTAAACATATACTTAGCACAGGCTTGATTTTCTGCAGCATCAAGGGAAACTCCACTCAGATATTTACATTAGAAAATTATGTATTTATTGAATCTACAACTCATTGAAAATGTATACGCCTGACTAAGTATACAGTCATTAATGCTACACTGTACTGATTGGATTTGGGCCCATTCTTCTATCTGACTGAACTGAAGTAATTTGCTGTATTTCACACTGGATTCATATACATTATTTTTCCTGGCTTTATTTATTCCTCCTTCATCTTTTCTGATGCTTTGGCATTTTACCACAAACCTTTATAGACTTTGTACAACTCCAATTTAACAATGTATGTTATTATTCATGCAAAGGCGTTGTCTTTTCATGAAACACACACTAATGGCTGCATTGTTAATGCTAAAACATCAGCTTTTATAGATGAGTGCACATTGTTAATTGTTGATCAGACGGCATCTGGTGCCCAACTGTGAGCAGGGATGTGTCAAAGTCCCAGCTGGCACTTCTATTGGGCAGCTGCTCTGTTCTGTTTGAGCTGTGATTGGTTACGCGTCACAGTCCAAAGGACCTGAGGGAGCTCTTGAGGTCCACAGGGCTTCAGTGATGCTTCCCCTCATCATGCTATGCTCACCCTCCCAGTATGGATTCTTTCATCTCTCTAAAGGCTGGAACAAAACAGTACACACGGATAAAAACCTCAGTGAGTGCCATGCACCTGTGTGTGTGCTTATGTGAGCCTAAAGATCCCTATAAATATATGATCACGCTCTTTCCTCTCTTCTCCTTTCCACCCTCCCGCTCCATTTCCATCCACTGCTCTCTGTCTTGTTTCATCGCGGTAAGGCCACACACACCGGCAATCTGCGGTTATGCTCTGGAAGTGTTATTTGCACAGATAAAAGTGTGTAATGAATGAGCTTTTGCCCTGTCTGGTCCGCCGTGCCAAGCATGACAGTGTGTACTTTGACAGGACGACACATGAGCTTGAAAGAATAACACTCGTGGTCCATGTGTTTCATGTCTATTTATTAAGATTTATTGTTAAAGTAGGTCTGCGGTTTGGAGAGGGGGCATTAGGTATACACAAAGGTATTTTGGCCCTCGAGCTGAGTGTGGTGTTTTTATAATGAGTAGTTTTGAGGAGCAGTTGAAACAATAATGACGCTGTGTTTAATCTGTCTCTCTCAGGGGCAGAAAACAGAAGCGGAGAGGTACTTCCTCAAGGCCATCCAACTCGATCCCACAAAAGGCAACTGCTACATGCATTATGGTAAGCACAGATTTCGTTCTTTTTCAATTTGACATATCCTGACTTCATTATTACATCCTCAAATATTTAATTTGGCAATTTAACACATACATGCTGCACTTGTGTGGACAAAGGCAGGAACTTACACACCTTGGCAGGTTGTTCGAACAACAGCGTTGGCTGACCCCTCTGCCATCTCTTCCTCCAATCAGCCGTGGTGTCAGTCTGTACGTGGTTGGTGGAGGATCACAAGAAGAGAGGATGATTTCCTCAGATTGTTCTCTTTGATTTGATGGAAATATGGAACGTGACAATTTCGGCGTCTCTCTTGTCTTGCGTTATTTCTGCATTATTTCTGTGTGACTCACATGACTTCAAGCTGCAGCGCTACCCCTTAGATTGAATTACTGTCATAGTAAGTTTGAGTTTGAATAAGCTGACAAGTTAATTACTTCCTTCCTTTGAAAGCCTTTAAAGCCTTGTCTGTCTGAAACAGCATTTTATGATGAACTGATCATTGCACCAGCTGTGACATTTAAAGCGATCAATACACCAGGTTAATGATGGATTTTTGCATTTTCTTGAAGTACAGTATGTCTATGTTGTCACCTTTAAAGGTTAAGAACTCTGTTTAAGATAAGATGAACTGTATTGATCCACACAAGGAAAGAGTGTCACTGTAGAGGCAAATAACAGGATTTAGATAGACATGCAATTGCTGATTTATTAAAGGTGGAGCCTCCACATTATGCAAACTCCGATGGTGCTCAGGTGCTAGTAGTTTACAGATTTGTATGTTAACAGTTTAGCACAAAAGCAAACACACAAAATGGCATTGTGTACTGCTGGCTTGTTGGTTTTTGATAGTTACTGAATGTAAATGACCACACAAACCCCAAACTTGAGTTCCCCACTGTCCTGGAACTGGCTAAGTTCTGTGATCAGACCTAGATCTTCCAATATTCCCTTAAAAGTCACACTGTCACATGATAGATATATATATAAAATAAAGCAGGGCACTGGCATTTATTGATGCAGGGACTGTCTTTCCTTTATTACTCATAGATTTGCTTTGATATATAAAAACCCTCCTCTGAAGAGGTGTTTGTAGCCTGGAGCTATTTTACACAGTCATGGTCTGAAGTCTCACTTTTCATCTGTCTCTCACCTCAGGCCTGTACTCACAGCTTCAGTTTCTTTCACAGTTATTAAGGAAAATATGCTTAGGTTCACATAGTGGTTTAGCATCCTGGTACAGTAGTGGGGCTAACCAAAGTCAACAGGGTATTAATTCCTCACTAAACCTGGACCTTACCAAGGGGTCCACCCTCTGTTCATGGCCTTGTCAGGCTTCCACGTTCCCATCTCATTCAGCGGGTCCACAGAGGTGGACTGCCAACGCAGCCGCAACCGTAATAAGACGCAAACCTCCTGTGAGAGACATTTTCATCTTAAAGAAACAGATCTATCAAGGTTGGCTAATGTGAACAAATGGGTCTGAGAGATGGCCAAAGAGCGATGGTATGCTGCACTCATATCTAGTGTTTCAGCATATTATTTCAGGGGCAGACCAGGCTGTCCCTCTACCAGTGCCAAAGGCAACACTTGCAGACTGCGTATCCCTGTGTGCCTCCGTGGGGATCCCTCAGCGTTTTAACAGTGGTGCTGTTCTCTCCTGCCCTGCCAGGTCAGTTTTTGTTGGAAGAGTCGCGGCTGCTGGAAGCGGCAGAGATGGCAGAGAAAGCCGCGCGCCTCGACAGCGGGGAGTTTGATGTGGTCTTCAGTGCAGCCCACATGCTCAGGTGAGTGTTTGATTGAAATTATTCTGGTGTTTGGTGTGTGTGTGTTTTTTCTTTTACATTTGATGGTTTTCATACCCCCAGCACATGCACAAAGCCACTCAATAGATTTCATTCTCTGTAGATGAGATGGGTGGGCCACAGTTTCCATGGCTGAGTAAAAAGGAGGCTGTGTATGAGAGAGGGAGGTCTACTGTCTGCATGGTTTATCCAGGGGCTTACATTACTCCTCAGCCAGTGTGATTTACTTGGCTGTACTTTGTAATCCTCTTCTCTCGCTGCAGTGCCAGCCCGAGAGCTGCTGGTTTGTCTTTGCATGCTGTGCAGCTATGTATCTTCATATGCTCTCTCTCACTCTCTCTGTACCTCTCTCTCTCACTCTGTCTCACTCTTTCTCTGCTGGCCCTGGCTCATGCTCGAAAGACTGCTTCCAAATCAGTGCTCGGTTCAGCTCATGAGCCTGAGCAGCAAAGCTTTAGCAGCCCACAAGCTGTTGTGTTTCTGAACACAAGGCTTGAGTGGAAATTTGTAAATACAGTCATGTGCCAACATACAGTACTCTGCCCCACTGACTGAATAAACCTACACAATTACACAGTATGACCCAGTGTAGAGATTCCTTCTTTAAACACATCACGGGTAACTAAGGGCTTTTCAAATTTCAGCTGCCAGCTGACAGGAAATGGTTCTTGGCTATCTTTAAAGGAATAGTTTGGCATGGGAAATATGCTTATTCTCTTTCTTGCCAAGAGTTAGGTGAGGAAAATCGATAACACTCTCATGAATCCCCAGCCAGCAGCTGGTTATCTTAGCTAGCTAAAAGACTGGAAGAAGGGCGAAAAACTAGCCTGGCTTTGTACAAATGTGACAAAATTCACGTGCCAGCACCTCCAATTCTCACTAGTTAACATGTTATACATTGTTGGTTAAAACCGTGCAAAGACCTAAACGTAAAAATGACATCTTAATGTGGCGACTCCAGGAAGTTACCGCCAGCACATATGCTGCTTTCACATCATTCAGACAGTATTTAAGGGCAGAGTCAGGAAAACTGTTTACGTCAGCCTCCTAGTCCAAGTTGGAGAAATCAGGAGTTTCTGACTGCAACTACGCAGGCATAAAAAAAAAAAAGAAATACAGAGGTGTCAACAAACCTGTGGCGAAATGGCTGCAAAGCCACCATACAAGTAACATCTAAATAAAATCCAGTATTATACTGATACAATCAACTCAGCTAATTTTATGGGAGCTATACACTGTGTCAAGTTTTACTTGTTAACAAACCAACTCCAAGTTCGTAATTCAATAAAAAACAATCCTCTTACCTAAATCTTGGCAAGAGTTTCCTAAAATGTACGTAATGTAACTATTCCTCTAAGACCATTTTTGCATGTCTTGAACCACTGGAGTTTGGTAATGCTGCTGCTGCTGCTGCTGCTTTACCCAAGAGTACAGCATTGCTGCACAGCTCTATGTAAGATTCTTACCCAGCTGCTTTTTGCATAGCTCTTCCCCCACCGGTCTGATCACGCAGGATCTTCACCACCAACAGCTTTCAGTTTCGAGAGCCTCTTCCAGGGTCCAGACCCCTGGCAGCCAAAGAGAGCTTCAAGCAGTGCTGGGGCTGAACTTTTCTCCGCCTGCTTGGCATGGGGTCTCACTCCTCCACAGCTCAAGTTCTTTATGTGTTTGTCTTGGACGCAGACGTGGAAAGGCCCTCAGTTGGTGGGGACACAAGTGAATCTACACGGGGGAAGAGAAGAGATTAAAAGGAGGGGCAGGCGCTCTCAGATGTGCAAATGTATTTTATTGCCCTCTTGGGCCGTTGGTTTTTGACCATTTTGTTTCCAAACTAATAATTTCCTTCTGCCTCCTTTGAGCAATTCTTGTGGGGGTTTTTTTCAAACTAACTGTTGTTTATAGTGTGAATGTAGGAAATGAAAGGTTGGTTAATGGTGAGGCCAAGGGGGGTGTGTGTGTTTTAATGTGTCAAAACTCAGTGAAAACTTACACTGTGCCATCATACGGTAACATTAAATCTGTAGATATTTACAGACAGCCAGGGGAAAACCAATCTCCAAAAAACACACTCAGGGAAGTTAGGCACTCATAGTTCACCTCATAGATTCCCATCCAAACCACATATCTTATATAATAATATAATACACCATGAAGATTACTTACATATATTACTACCATGTCATAATGTTAGGTATGGCAATTGGTGCGTATTTGGCTGTCCCAGTTTCCAAAAACTGTATAAATTGGTTTAAATTGATAACTTTATGATGGTAATAAGAGGAAAAATTGGTAGTTACATTAGGGGTGCTGCACATACAGTACAGTACTACCCTTAGGGGAAGATGTCTGTGTTCAGTGTAGCATTCTAGAGAAACTCTAAAAAAAATGTAATTCTGTGCTCGAGACAGATGCGGTTTAAGCAGTTTAGGTTTAGAATGCAATTTGCTCGTTCAGTCATTACTATCCAACAATGCCACGCTTTAAAGCATTAGTGTCAGTGCTGTGATTTGCGCATGTCTGGGGTTAATAAACCATCTCCAGACAACAAGATGTTAGGGTAAAAAGATCAGTGGTTGAGTTGCTGATTTGAAACATGGTCAAGAATTTTTTTCCTCCAGGGACTTTTTTTTTTTCATTCATTCCTCTTCCATTTTCCCTCCTTCTATTTATTCCTGTTCTCTTGTAGTCTCACACTGTCTCTTCCTCGGGGTTTAAACCCAGGCAGTGGTTTACATACTTGGCCTCCATTGTCTTCTGCGTTCTCAGAACCCGCAGTCAACCCTTTGGTCATGGTGTGGCAGCTCTCCAGTTCTCCTCTGATAATGTGTTTATAAATGTGATAATGGTATTATAGAATCAGATTGCTGCATTTTTTTTTATCTCAGAAGGTTGTGCTTTCTAAATATTATACTGGCAAACAAACATATGGTTGTGGTTGGACGTGAAACCCACATTTATAATCTCAGGACAAATTCAGCAACTCAAGTCGGTGTCTGGATCGCCTTTGGAATGTAAAATGCTTCTTTGGAACAGAGCTGGAAAAATGCAGTTGTACTAAAAAAATAAACAGCAGTGGCATGCTCTTCTGTATATCTTCTGGATGACATGTAACTTAACTTCTTTAAGATCAAAATTATGTTTTTTAGTCATGTTAGCATGACTTTAGGTATCACAGTGTCGGTTGGTCAACCACTTTGGTCACAGACTTAAATATTTAAGTAACTATCTAAAAGATTACCATAACATTTTGTTTGAATATTCATGGTTGCCAGAGGATAAATTCTGCTGACTTTGACGATCCCCTGACATTTCCTTCAGTTTCTAGGGTCACCGCTTGTCACAACTCTTGGTGGACGTAAAAGTTAAATGTTTTGTGCATGTGATATTTTACATTTTAAACAAGACCCAAGAAAAAGGATAATTTAGTTTCCAGGCTCTACATTTAAGCTTTTAAAGCTTTACCATGTTATATGTAACTGAAAAACATTAATTGTCACCTCATTAGTGAAGAATAAAAAAAATTAGAACACATAAGACATTGTTTTTCAAACCAAACCTAAATAATATGTGTTTACTTAGGCCGCTGATCTGGTAATCCTGAAATCAAAGCTTTGCCTTTTATCTGGAACCATATGGGTGATGATCCCTTAATAGACTGCGACAGCCTAAATTAAACTGTGGTTCCAACAGCCTCGCTTCCTTTGATCATTGCGACTTAAGGGGCCTCACAGCCAGCCGTCGTTGACTCTGTCCTTGACTTCGTCAAAGTTAAATTGTTTGCAATGAGACAATTGTTACCATCAGTGAAAAGCATGCAGCTGTGGACCATAAAGGTGATTTCTGAGATACCAGAGTATTAATAACAGGAAGTGCCTTGTGACAGAGGAGCTACAAGTTTGTGTATAACAGTAGGCAGAGCAGTGGATTATGAAAGGAGATAAAAAGCATAATATAGGACATTCCTGTCTTGACTGCAGGTTTTATGTCCTCAGGAACTAAGTATTTCTGGTTCCAGGGACTCATGCCGACAAGCCATCTGCCCCCAAAATCCTTTTTTGTCGCAGTGTGGCATATACAGCATGTTTTGGTACATCAGTGCCATCTACTCTGCTGTCTTGGTTGTTATGATAGTATGATTAAGTGACTTTGTGTTTCCACGCTGTTTGCATTCCTTCAGTGTCTCAGTATCCATCCAGCATGTCAAACCACAATCTCCCCCACCAGCTGTAAACAGAAATTCACAGTGAATATTCCTGATCAGCCGCTGTTTGTTGATGAGTTTTCTTCNNNNTCTGTTTTCCCTTTGCAGACAAGCCAGCCTAAATGAGGCAGCCGAGAAGTATTACGGACAAGCAGCGAGCCTGAGACCCAATGTGAGTACAACCACCACTAGCTAATCATCCCCATTACTATTTACCCTGATGGACACTGTGCAATCACAGTCTGGGTGGCTTTCCAATATTATTTCTGCCCGCTCTGCCTTGTCACAACGGCCTTCATTGTCAGTGGATCTCAGAAAAATGAGGGCTCAGAGGTTTGTTTGTGTAGCATCCATCACCAACTTCAAAGAACGGGCCAGGGTCAGTAGATTGAAAAGAATAATGATAATAACACTCGGTCAGGGGACTTTGACATCTTGAAAATGAATGGGGTCCAGTCTTTGAGAGCTTTGGCAGGAGGGGTCGAGTTGTTTAAGTGAGGGCCGCAGAGGGAGCAAAATATGTTTGGCATGTGGTCACCCTGTTTGTTCCTGTGTCTTGATTAGAAGAAATCAGTCCAGGATTAATGATCAAAATATATCTGGACAATGTTATACAGACAATAAAGTTTGGTTCTGCATGCAAAAACCCCAGTATAGTATATACAAACAATGACAAACAAAAAGACAAACAAAACATGAGTATAACAAAAGGATAAAATTTAAGATTTCCACAGAAACCATGAAATTGAGCTCCCATTCCCTTTGTTGTTCTCAGTGTGGATGTAGCGTTCAGCTTTTGCCAAAGAATTGTGTATTTTTAACATTTAATTAAACCCAGATGTAGCAAGAAAAATCATTTTTCTCATTGCTTCAGTTCAAACGCATACATAAATAATGTAATAGAACCATACAGTTTAAGGTGAATGGTGAATTGTAGGAATGTTTCCACTAATTCTGTTGTAAGTAGTACAAACTCTTTGTGCTGTGAGGACTCTCTCACATTGCTCACTTTTTTTCTGTTTATACTCTAGAAGTTTGCAGAACCTTTGGAGTTAAAGAAAAGTTTGGAAATCCTGAAGGGACAGTGTGGATTTTTGACATGATGTGGTATGACTCATAGGTAGCAAACATGGCCAAGTGTATACAAACCTTTAAAGCCACAATGGCCCGAAAAAACAAGCTAATTACAGTAGGTACTGTTACATTTGCAGATCAAAATTACAACTCAGCTTGAGCAAGAGCCCAATCAAGCCTGTTTTTCTACGAGGATGTTTATGTTTTTTCCAACAACAAAATATACTGAATGGTTCATTCATTTTCTTTACCTGCTTATCCCTTTAGGGATCCAGGGGCCCTATCCAGCACGCAATTGATGAGAGGCCGGGTACACTTTAGTCACCAGTCTGGGCTAACACTATGGCTGGGTTAACACAGACGACAAACGTATTCACAACTTAGATGTCTGAAGAGAGCATAGCGAGATATGGCAAGGCGAGTTAGCCTTGCTACCTATTTGGGGCAGAGACCCAAGGACTGCAACAAAAATGTCCCCTGCAACCAAAAAGCTTTTTCCCCATACACCATCATTTCAAAGAGACACCTGTAAAGCTGCTGATTTTTTAAACCATAAAGATTTTATTTTTGTAAAACTTTACCAGAGCCTAGAAAAGCTTTATGTCTGTGACACAAAGTCTGCAGGCCAAGGAGACACCAAGAGACACCAATCCACATGAGCAGTGGGCCACAGAACACAGAGGCAAAACAGTTCAGTGAAATGAATGTGCACCATCTCGGAGTGCTGTTTTCAGTTCTCTTAATACTGTACATCCATGATTCACACTCGCATTCACACCACACTTCCCCTAACTTTAAGCCTTTGTACTGTGGGAGTTATTGTGAGGAGACAGGGGAGAAGACCTCTGTCTTGCCGCCCCCCTGATGGATATGCACTTGTGTAATAACATGCTGAGGATGTTTGTGTTCCTTACAGTTCTATTTCAGGGCCAGATCCGTGTAATTTTCACATGACTGTTTCTTGGCATCTGTGATTGTACAAACACGCATTTGATGTCCACATCCAAACACGGAGGCACTTTTTTGCCCCTACTTGGTCACTTTTGCTTGGATGCCTTTTGCCATTTGTATTGCTTACAGCTGAGGCACAATTATAATTTAGCATCTTCATCCATCTTCTTTACCATTATCCTTTGTTCTCTCCGATGCAACTTGACTTAAGCCATGTACCCTGTCCATCTTCATTTGTCATTTCATGCTTTACTGCGGCTTGACTCTTCACTCTCCAAAGGCACTGGTGTTTTATATTAAGCACATATGTTTGCTGGCTCTGAGTGAGAGCGGACAATTCCCTCTATTCAAAGGATTTAGTCCCTTAGTCCTGCAATTCCCTCTATCAAGACGAGCTAAATCCTATCGGATGCTTGGTTTGCTTTGGTCGATCTCTGCACCCCATGACATCTGTCCTTTGAAAGTTCCCCATTCCATGTAGATATTTTTTACCTAAATGCCTATCTGAGGTCATTATGGTCAGATCATTCCCCAACCTAGCGTTACTTTTAACTCTCACAGTCTTTATAGCATATGTTGCTTTACGGTCTAGGCTATTATGCTCCACATCTGGCCGTGCCTCTGCTGCTACATGCCAGTTTTAGGAAGGGTAGGGAGGCAAAGAGGTTACAGAGCAAAAGGAAATGAGGAAAAAAATGAAAGCTTTTTGACAAGGGAAAGTTTTTCAGAGTGTTGCAAGTGTTGCAAGGGTGAGGAAGAATGCAAGAGAAGGAATATAAATCAGAAAAGTCTTACACGAAGTATAAGAAGCTATAAAAGTAGGGGGAGAAAAACTTGGGTGAGGAAAGGTGGGAGCCTACAGGGGAGAGTGGAGGAAGGAAATTAAACTCAAGTTCTGTAACAAAAAGATCTTTAGAGTGTCTGCTGCACTGAGAGGGAAGTCAGGAGTTAATTTTCTACCCAGGAGTCTTTGCAAAGTGCTTCATATGTTTCGCCACTCATCAGTATCTGTCCTGGACGATCTCAGAAGGCTTTCAGTAGAAGTTTGGGGTTTTGTCTGTATAGGTCAGCTTCTCATACACTTTCCTCCTAGATTGGTCTGGACAAAGGTTTTCAATTTCTATCGTCCAAACCCATTTCAGAATTGTGGCTACACATCTTTGCCAACCTCTCATCCATCTAAAGCCTACTCTTTTCTGGACAGACTTTGTTTTTTAGTCTTTTTAAAAGCTTGCTCCCCATTGGTCTTGGCTACAACCTGTGCCATCTCTAAGGGAAAACTTTCAATCCGTTGTATTATGTGAGAACATAAATTCACTATATTGCCATCAGCTAAAAAGAATGACATGAGACGCTTGAATTGTCACTGAATCATTCCTGTGTACATTTGCCAGCAATCAAATCCGCACATGCGATTAGATGCACGGTAGTTGTTTCTCCCCATGGCAAGCAGGGTATTAGTTGAGTTGTGTTCATTCAGTGACTCCAAAACAGGCTCCATTTATTCTGAGTCATGTTACCTTATGAACTCACTGACCTTGCAGAAACAGAGTCATGGCAAGGCATGAAACAGGGCATAATTTTCCACTTGGGATGGGGGGCACATCCCATCCCTCTCACTGTTCAAAATGCCAAAATCCAGATGGGAGAAGCTCTGAGTTGATCAAAATGTTAAAATGCTCATCTTAGTTGCCTTGAGTTAATACCGTGCACTCAAAGCATTTAAGCTTTACAAGCAGTAGCAAGCAATTTGGAGATATTTTTTTTATCCCGTGTTTTGCCTCTCAGGCAACACACAAGCTTCACACTACCTTCTTGGTGGTGACTGTTGGGGCTTGTGACTACAGACACTACTGCAGACATCTTCTCAAGTTTGGGGGATACAAGTCCCTCCAACTCCTCTGCATTGTTGGGTAAAAAAAATCATTTAGCTGTTTTTGTTTACAGATAATTATCCTAAAAAGATGTTGGAACTGATCAACAATGGAAAATAATGTCATGAAAAAAAAGGTGCTCTTTAGGGCTGGACCCAAATAGTCCACTATTTGGATGTCCGTTGATTGGGTAGGTATTCGGTTTTCAATTTTGGGATTCAGTTTTTTTGTTTTGTTTTTTAAGGCATGTTGTTTGATTCACAATGTCAACTCATGCACTGAGTATGTTACTCAATGAAGAAAACATTCCACCTTAAAAGTTGCCAATAGCTGCCAGTAGCCTTTGAGTGAATTAAGTTGTTTTTTCTCCAGTCTACAGCTACCTAATGTTAACTAGTAAAGAAGAAAAGGCAGCAAAACATCCTTTCATTTTTTGGAACAGCTAAAAAGGTAAAAGTTTGCGATTATGTAGTTAAGTTATGTATGTAAACGTGCCGTCGAAGCTTGGAATATTCGCAGGTAATTCTCACAGATGCTTCGAAGCCCCAAAAACAGTATTCAGGACAGCCCTAGTGTTCTTTGTAGTAAAGATGGAAATAAAACATTATTTATTGAATTTAAAGGTTCACTGTTGACATTGGAAATGGTAGTTTGGGGGGTATACTAACATTATTATGGAAAGCGTGATAACCAATTTAATCAATAATTTATCCAATAATAATGTCTGCACACTTCTGAAACCAAACCTTGACTGAGGCTAAGGAATAATTGCAATTCACTTAACACTATATCCTCACCAAGTCCACAAAATGGCATTAACGCTAATGTGCCAATATACACCTACTTGTCACCTACATGTTGTGAATACAGTATTTCTGTGTGGCCCCTTCGCTGTCACTTTCAACTACGTCCATATGTATAAACAGTTATATTTTGGCTAGCATTATTCTGAGTAGTAAAAATCCCTAACTTGCAAATTGATCCCCCAGCGTTATTTTGTGGTTTGACCTTCAAATGGTGGGTCAAACAGAAGGTAATTTACAGCGCAAACAGCCTCAGAATTATCCCGACCATTAAAGTCAAGAACTCTGGCTGCTCCTGTGAACAATAATTGAAACGCAGAGAGAAAATTTTGTTTTTCTATGGGATTAATGTAATTGCACAATATGCTGCAAGTGTAGTGAAGTGGTATCTAGTAACTTTAATGCTGCACATTTGGAGTCAGTAAACGACAGTAGAAGTGTTGATCATGCCAGCCTTCACTCTGGCCAAGGCATCTGTAGCATGTTTTATATGTGTTGAGGGAAGAAGTGACTCCCCTCTACGGGACAATAGGATTATTCCAGAGTCTCTTTGATTTATTCATCAATTTTATTCTCCCTATGAGAAAAGCCGCACTATTGGACATATTGTTCCCATTGAAATTCTCATGCATGGGGCATCATTCATCCAACCCTGACACTGGAAAAACAGCAAGATGTTTTGAGAGTTTTGCAAGCGCACCAGACGAGGGTGGAACAGTCTAGCAAAGGTGGGCAGTTCACACAACCTGCAGTGTGGACAAAGCAAGATAAATGGCCATACAATCTGAGAGTGGTCGTGTTTAGTAACCTCTCTGAAAAGGGATTCTCAATGAATGGATAACTGAACCTTGGACATGCAAAGATGGACCTCAGACTCACTATAAAACATGTATAGCAAGTGTTTTGGTCATCTGTGGTTGCTTGCCCTTGTGTTTAAAAACCTAATTTGCATTTCAGAATTTATCAGGTGTTTATTTATTGTGTATTTTTGTTGTAAAGAGAAATTCATTTACTGAATCGGATCCAAATTTTTATTTATAATCCATGCAGTACATGAAGAGGCCTTCTTATGTTCTTTTAAAAGCTTTTTGATGTGCTATAATATTTTAGTGCTGTCTTTCTGTAGCACTGCTGTTGTTGTGAATGGTTCACATTTCCACGCATTGTTCATAACATTCCACAGATTTCTTGTAACATTTATGGAAAAACACTATTCTCTCATTCAAAGTGCTGCTCTGAGAATTGCTCTTGATTAGTTAATAGGCCACGAGAAAGAAATGAAGGCTTGTGGTACAATACCTCGGTAAATGGCAGGATGCCATAATCATGTGCCATTCCGTGTGACAATGATGTAAGAGGTGATAATTATAGGGGGAAAAGGCACAAACAGTGCAGTAAAAGCACATGATTGGCCATTTTTACGAAGACTGTTTTATTTGTACATTCCTTGTTTCCTAGGAGTTACAATTACATAAATTACAATCGTCTCAAGCAGTAAAACGGTAGCTCGCTACAGGATTAGACATCTTTTCCACACATCAAACTAAAATGGAGATCAGATGTGGCCCCTCCCTTGGCCTGGATACTTCATGGTCTTACCGTGATTGCACCCCAGACACTTTTCCTGTACTTATGTCCTCATGACTCACCGGCCGGTCACACTGATGATGATTTTGCCCCTCGGCAAATACAGGAATATACAGTATAGTCATCTAGGCCCACTTCAAAGTGGTGGTTGCTCCCTCTGACATGACAAGACACAGGGACACGCAAAGCAGCATGGTTACCAAACTCCAAACACAGTCTGGGTGATCTGACAAACAGGAACCAATAGCGTGTTGGGGGCTGCTGTATAGCCTCACAAGATGACCATGTTCTTTTACAGTGGCTGTTTTATTTAAAAGGACAAAATAATTGTTTATTCTATGACTTTACGTGTTCATTGACTCTGACATTTTCCTCGGTTTTGTAATAAGATTCTTATTTTTAAGCTCCAGCTTTCAGAAATAACATCTGTTCAAGTTTGTCTGTTTGGAGTTACTCCGACAACAATTTATTGGATGTGGCTCAGTGATATAAAACATTTCTGCTCAAATTCCAATCCTTGTTAAATTATGTATACATCCAAAGTGTGAATAGATTGCATTATTCACCTCACCAAACATCAGTCAAGGCCTCTGATGTTGTAAATTTGAATGTTTCATTAAATAGTTCTTTAGTCTAAACAAACCATTGGTGGTGAGTATATATAACTGTTACTGCTCAGCAGCTGAATCACTGTGTTTATACTCATTGTACCTACTTCTCAATAACAGGGTAGAGTCTTGTGTTGCTATTCTTGGACAGAAAAGACAGTGTAACTGTGGAACAAAGCTTTAAGCTACCCTGAGGTGTGCTTAGTATGAAACTGATCTCATCCTAAGATGACTAAGACTCTTTTTTTGTGTGGTTTCAGTATCCTGCAGCCTTGATGAACCTGGGGGCGATCCTCCACCTCAACGGGAAGCTGCAAGAAGCTGAAGCCAATTACCTCCGAGCACTTCAACTGAAACCGGATGACACCATCACCCAGTCCAACTTGCGTAAGCTGTGGAACATCATGGAGAAACAGGGCCTGAGGACCATGAGCCCCTGAGCTGACCCTGCCCGTCTACCTGCCATCTGTACGCCAGACCTGGGGGAGAGGGCGGCCTACACGCTCCTCATTCGCTCTTCTCATCCAGGAGAGATGGAAGAGACTCAGGGAGGATGTTTGCTCAGAGAGGCCGTGACTGTGCCGCACCGCCATTCTAATGACTCCTGAGCTCTGCATACACCTCAGGCCAGCAGCTTTCCTCAGAAGCATTGCTCACAGTTTGGCAGACGCTACGTGGTATTTGGACCCTTCAGAACTTTCTTCAAAATTAGTTCTCTCACAAGACCCATGCTTTTTATCTGTTTCTTTCTTTAAAACTAGAGCACTTGAACATGAAGTGAGACCATAGGTACATCCTTCAGCATTTGTGATGAATTAGGGTTTTTTAAATAAGCAATTGTAGTTCAAAGCGGTGAAATTTGTCCCCGAGCAGCGTGAGATTAAATATAAAAGAGAGAAAAGAATCTCAGAGCAGTGCACTGAGGCTATTTTCCATCATCGTTTAATGAAGTTCTTGGATTGATCAGATGTTCCATCTTTTTAATGAAGAAAATAAGGCAATATGAAGAATTGGATACCATCCAAAATCACCAAATTAATCGTGTAAATCAAGTTTAAATCACTAAAATCTCCATTCACATCCTCAGAGGGTCACTTTGTTTTGCTAAAGAGATTACACACACTTCGTAATGAAGACATGAAAATTAGTACCATCATTGCAAAGCATTTGTAGCAGATGTCCTGATATTTGGTGAGAACTTGAAAAAGGGAAATTAATTTGGTAGCCATCACAGCACAACAATCGCCTCTAGCTCCACGAAAGGCTGCATTTTGCCAAATACAGGATATGTTTTGGCAAGAACACTCAAAAGCAAAAGAAATGGGACTCCTTTCACATTGTAATGCCTTATAATAAAAGGTGTGAGTCTTCTTTAGCAGTGTACAGTAGCATGCAGGTGGCATTTTTTTACCACTACTACTTCTTGTTCTGCACTGGCAAAGAAGCCGAGTCACCATGGTAACTCGTCCGTCGACAACAGTTGAGAAGCTATAAATGGAAATATTAAGCTACCTTCTCGTGGAAGTCACAGACAACAAAGAGGCAGGTACGGTAGTTCTGGTTACACCTTTTCCTCACATGCCTGAAGCTTTCACAAACGAGCGTGCGGAACTGAAACAGATGAGTTCTTCTAACCAAATATGAAAGCTATGCCGATGCTCACCTTTTCATCGCAGAACAATGCACAGACATAGCACGTCTGAGGGAAATGTCTTAATGCCTATGTTTTTGTTGGAATAAAACTAATTTCAATGTGTTTGTATAAATGAATCCTAATATATACCTACATTGTGTATAGTATACAGAAAATCATGCAGCAAAAAAGTAGCCAGACTTAAAGCAAGTTTGGTTCATTACATGAAGTATTTCCCGTATTGTCAAAACTCTTAAGGTCTCATTTTGTATATATTCTGTGTAATTAACATCTATTTGTTTGTTTGTTGTTGTCAGCATACAGTAAGTGAAACGGCACCTTCCCGGAAGTAAGAATATGTACAGTGTTTGTGAACATTTGTTTGTTATTGGCCACAAACCTCCCGAACTATCTGTGTCCTTAGTTTATACATTGTACGTTTTTGCTCTGCGTTACCTAGCTACAGAACCAGCTGGCACTGTGTTTTTACATGTAAAATGAAGGAAGTAAGCGGATATGATACACACGTTTGTGGTCATTACTGAGGAAAATGTCCAAATACAGTTGAGTTGCCCATTATAGGTAAATACACAGTAACGGAAGATAAAAATTTTCAATATATATGTCACTTGTTGCAGTCACGATGGTGTCAGCACTGTTCTGTTCTTGACTGTGATGGTCACTAGTGATATGTTCAGTTAAATAATCACAGTTCACATTCATTCCTGCCCCACCCCTCACACATCCCATAATCAAACAGCATTCTCATTTCTCCCGTGTATATAAAGTGTTTATGAACAAACACTGATAATTGTTATTGCTTGAGTGAAGATGTAAAAAACAAAAAAAAAAGCGTTTCACTCTGTGTCTCTGCTCAGGGATCTCAAGCGGTGGGTTATTGCAGAAACTTGTTCACGGAGTGTTTACTAAATTAAAGATTTATTTTTGAAAGTTGTTGTATTTGTATAAATTATCGAGATTTGTAGCCTTTTTCTCCTTTTTTGTAATATAAAGATGAACAATGTGCCAGAATAGACTTTTCTTCCCAATGTTGCTTTTTTTTCCACAATAAATTTATGGTGTTCTGCTTTTGTTTTGGTTCCTGTGCAGCCGTTTTTGAAGTGGATTTCAGATTAATTTATGGATTTCATATGGATTTTTAGCATTCACCGCCATTCAAAAGCACACATTCCCTTCACACTCTGTAGCAAAGTCTACAGTTCTAAGTCAGGTTTCCTTTATATTCATGTGGGATATCAGACTTAATGGGGTGGTCTTGCATGCTGTGGAACAGGTTTTACAAGGCATTTAAAGTTCCCCCCTGCAAATTTGCTAAAATGTGTCATAAAATCAACTCAAATGGATCTCCTCCGCTTTGATGTTTGAACAACAAAGAAGACATGTAAATATTCCCATATGGAAGGGGTAGCACAGTGTCTACATATGGCTGGTGTGTTTCGAGTACAACCGCCCCCGCAATTCAGACCCCGCTGACAAGCAGAAGGCCCTTCCCTGAGAACGAAGCAGTCTGCCTTGTGATGTTTCTCACATGTCTCCATGGAAGGTCTGCTCCCATGATCGGAGCTCACCATGGTGCCCAGCTTTCCTTATTGGACTGGAATGCACAGGGGCTGCCTGCACTGTCCAGTCCAGTTTGAATCTTCTTCTCATAACACAGGTGCGCCTCACTTATCTTGACAAATAATGAAATCGTAAAGCTTGCTGGTTTGTTGGGTTGTGGAGTCACGCTACAAAGGCAATGTGCTTTCATTTCTTGCTACAGGCCTCAGGAGGCCTTTGGGTTCCTTCCCATATGATGTTAAATATACTGCTGTCTTGGAAATTATGTAGTTGCAGGAGTAGCAGAGGGTACTGGTTTTGAAAGTGCAAGTAAATTCACTGTCTTTGCCCCATCCTACAGGATTTTTAGCCATGCATGGCTCTAGTGATGGTAATGTCGGTCTGTTGGTTGGCCCAGACTGAAGTATCTCAGCAACTATTGGAGGATTTCCATGAACATTTGTACATACATTTGTGGTCCCCAGAGGATGAATCCTAATAACTTTGGTGATTCCATGACTTTTCCTCTAGCGGCAGCAGCAGGTCAAAGTTTTCACTTAACCTGTGAAACATCTCAACATGTGCTGGATGGATTGACACAAAGTTTTGTAGGCATTCATGGTTACCAGACGATAACGTCTTTGGTGATCCCCTGACTTTTCCTCTAGCACCACGTGGCTCACATTTGTGGTTTTGAGTGCAACATCTCACAACTGTTGTCATGAAATATGGTACAGACATTCATGTCCTCCTCATGTGACCAAGAACCAGCATCAGGCCAATACTTCAATTTGTCCAGTACTTTGGTTTATGGCTAAATACCTGCAACACTAGTGGCATTTACATTAGTATAAGCTGTACTTTGTACTAAGTGCTAATTAGCAACTGCGTTGATACCAGGAATGGAAATCAATTCAGTGATACTGCCGTTTAAAAGCCATTTAACCAACTAGAGAGAGAGAGAGAGAGAGAGAGAAAGCATGCAGGCGTAGGCGATCAATAAGGAGAGGGAGCGTTTGGACAGACAGAGGTGAAACTAAAACATAACTTCTCATTTTATAATTATTTGATGTAATTCATTGTAATTCTGTGGTTTATCTATGACATTTGTGAACTACACTGCAATTTCTGCTAACATGAGAAGCAGGGTGGCTGCTGTCCCAAGTGGGTTCAACATGGGTCCTGTAGACCTGCATCATACACATGCTGCTCAGATTTTCTCTGCACAAGTCTAGCTATAATATGTAACTACAGCCATATCCTTCATGCTATTTCTCCTAAAATGAACTAAGCAGATACATGTTGAGCTTATTAGTTTATTTGGATCTCAGTGTCAATTGACTTTAAACAAACAGTCATGTTTCCGGGCTCACTTGTGTCCTCATTTGCCTCTAAACCTCTAAACACTTGAGTGTTTGTGCAAGCATATAATTTTGTCAGTTGTTATTAGAACTGCACAGCTTTAAATTAGAGTGGTAATGTTAAATCAAGTCAAGGATCCTTCCCCATCATTATGTGCAGCAGAAAGCCTGTAAAGTATTACAAATTGATGTGAAGTGACATCATCATACCCTAAGTGATATAGTGCTGACTCAAGTTTAGATTTCATTGTGCAAGTTACATTTCTTTAAAAATACACGTGTCAAAAAAGCGTTGACTTTGTAAAGTAAAATGAGACCAAAAAAAAAACTTTCTTCCCCTGGAGAAAATCACATCTCATGCAACTTGATGTCCTGTCATTATATCAGAATATTCACATTTCTGTCATGGCATTACATAAACCTTGGATTCCTCGTGTCCAGCACCCAAGGAGATCAAGAATGTCTGTCTTTAACTCTCAAAACTTAGTGTACTTCATTGCTTTGTATGACCTCTCGCATCCAGAAGACTTCAAGCTGGGAGAAAGGAATTTTTTTCTCTTATTATGCTGTGATCTGGCAAATCTGCCCACTGTTACCAAGCAAATATATTGTGGTATGTGCTGATGAACTATCACCACTTTGATCTGAAGTGCCTGAGCCAGACGCTCACAGCACCCGGCCAGCTTCTTTAGAGTGGACGGCTGTGCGTGACGCTGAGAAGTCCTCCCCTCTGGACCCAATATCCATTGTTATTACTTGATAGAAGAAGCATTAGGATGAGACTCTGCTTCGTATTATTGAAGTGTTTTGATGTCCAGAAAGGAAATTGTCTTTCTTTGGTTATGTTACTATGCAATATCTACTACTACTACTACTGTGGCCCAGTGTAAAAGAAGCTACGACCTTTAAATACAAAGTGCTCATTAGAACATGGCAAAGTTCACAAGGTAGGGGATTCTTGATCCTTTTCGTGTCTCAGATTTCTCAGTATATTGTAGGTTAAATACACTGATGGATTTATTTTGGAGTTTTTGTATAAAAAGAAACACATGTTGCCAATACTGGGTCAGCCTCTCACACCGCTAACAAAATAAGACAGTAATGTGAAGTAATTTTTATGTGCATAACACTTTTATTGACAGATTTATTCTAGAAATGTCCACGCCCTGACCTCAAAATTCCGCTAATTAAGTTATGATGGCTAAAATGCATAGCAATGTAGGTCAGTTGGACGACTTTGGTCCAGACTGAAATATCTCAATATCTATTGGATGGATTGCCATAACATTTGGTACAGATACCCAAGTGCCCAGAGGATGAGCCATTATGACTTTGGTGATCACTTTTCCTCTAGTGCCACCATGAGGCTGCCATTTGTGGTTTTTAGAGGTTCACATTCATGTTCCCCTCAGGATGAATTGTTATGACTTTGGTGATCCCCTGACTTTTCAGCCAGTGCCATCATCAGATCAAAAATTGTATTTGTCCAATATGACCAAATAGCTGCAAAACTAAAGACATTCCTATCAACCTCAGCTGTAGACTACTTTGTGTTTAGTGCTAATTAGCAAATGTTAGCATGCTAACATGCTCAACCAAGATGATTGCATTACATTACTTTTATTTAGCTGACGCTTTTATCCAAAGTGACTTACAATAAGTGCATTCAACTATGTGGATACAACCAGTGCTTGAAGTTGAAAAAAATAAGCGCCAGTGCTCCCCTTATTCACATGTTGGCGTGTGTATCGGCCGGTATCAGCAAATCATATTACATTCTGAATTTCTACAGTGAATAAAAGATACTAGAAGATATTGCTGATGTTCACAACATAAAGTAGGGCCCAATGAAATCCATTTAAATTTTTTCCAGATTCCATTTTATTTTTTCCCAAATTCCGTGTTTTCCATTTTAATTTTTCTGAATTCTGTGTTAAGCACATTTTGTTATCGGAAAGAATGTCTCAAACACTACACTGAATAAGACTATAACTAACAACTAATAACTAAAAGTTATTGAATATTTTTCCCCCCCAAAATTCCAATTATGCAAAAGCATTTTCCCCCCAAAACTAAGTGGAAGTGTAGTCTAACCAACTGGAGAGCATTGATGTGTGAGGTGATTTTGTTGACACTACACTGTATAAGAGTGAAGTAATTGAATATTTTTGTAGCGTCTCTATTCGGTGTTGCACTTTTTAGATGGTCCCTTTTTTGTCCAGCTTGGAGAACGGCTCGTTTTGATGAAAATTAGGTTGTAGCTCAATGCCTACCTTACTACTGTTGGAAAGAGGCATCGTTTGTGTTTAAACAGCGTTTCACTTATGAGTTATTGATCCAGGAAGTTCAAATCTGTCAATATATTTCCAACTTTACCAAACTTGTATTCCCGGCTGAATCCCTGGATACTTTCTCTTCTCTCTACTTTAGTGTGTCACACAAACGAAGCACCCCTGCGTCACCATGCTCGAAGCTGTTGTGTCATCATCTGACTCTGTTTGTGTTCTCTTTGTGCCCTTTTGGAGCCTGGCCAACATTATTGTAAGGTTAATGTAACTTTACTAAGACTAGCCACTGACAGAGAAAAGCAGGCAGGTGAGAACGGAAACGGGTGAGCATCACGTAGTGCCCCCTGGGTAATGCAGTTTATTTAGGGCTATTATGAATCACCCGGAGAACCTGATATGGAGAGGGCAGAAAAGAGTACCGGCAGCTTAAAAGTCGCAAGAAAAAGTCCCGGTACACCAAAGAGTAAAATTTAGAAGTGGCGGTACTGTGTACCGGTGAGTACCGGCCTACTTCGAGCACTGAATACAACCCAAAAATTGGGTGTATTTAGAAACAAAAAGAGATAGAGAAAGATGATGATTTAGCATTTAGCTCAAAGCACCATTGTGACTAACTACAGCCTCAATGAGCAGCTAGCATGGCTGTAGCCTCTTAGCCTTGTTTACTGGTGAATTTGCCACATTGGGTGACCAACCCAATGGAGATAACAGAATATGACCAATGATGGAACAGTGTGTTAGCGGAGGTGTATCGCTACTTTTAAGTTAAATGAACAGATACATAAAAGTTCTGTTATTTTTTCCTTTCTCTTTGCCACATTACTACTGCCGTGGTAACATATGAGATGAATATTCTCCTCACATACTTTGGGAAACTCAATCTTATACCTATATGCATATAGTATTATGCATATGTTCTAATACCAAGCATTAAAGAGTCATAATAAAAGCTTAACACATTCCAAACCCTCCCTTCTCATGAATCCTGACCACATTAAGTTTAGTCCAGTAAAATGACAACGCATTCATCAAAATGACACTGTCAAATCCTTTGCTTTCAGGACTATATATACGTAGATATGCAGTGTAATAACACCCGACTGGAATGAGTTTTTGATATTATCACTGAAATTAGTGTGCATGTGTGTGAGTGTGTAGAGAGAGCTCTGGCACACAGCAGGAAATGAACACATTGGGTGGTTCTCTTTCGTCCGCGCCATAAATCTTCTCTTCAACACTACAGCACTCTATATTTGGTTTTTAGCCTTCACACCAGCCTACTGACAAGTATACCTAGTGTAATATGTTTTTGGAAACTGTCTTGTGAAAAGTTTGAAGCTGAAGTTGCTGATGCATGTGATTCCCAGAACTCAAATTTAGAGTTTTAGTGCCAGTGCTCACCCAAATGTCAGTACAGACATGTAGGAATCCTCCAAAACCCATTATGGGTTCTGACTAATTGTTGGCGAAGGACTACCCTTCCTCTGTTTGGACTTCATCCCCACATATACCAGCTACCACAGTCACACAGGCTTGTGTGTGTGATCTTGCATGGGCGGTCATGTGTGTGCTTGTGCAGGTGGACAATGTTAGCATGAAAAAGGAGTCAGAGACACAACCCAGATCCCCATCTCCCCAAAATGGCCACCCCTGAGGATTTACAGAGCGCTATTAACAGGCAAACCCTTGAGACCTTCTGAACACACCATTTTGTGTGTTTTTTAGGCAGCTGGGACCCACACATCTCAGGAAATGGCTCCATTTTTTTACGTCTACACTGACAGAATGTACTTTGTCTTCCTTCTGCCCTCACTGATGTGGAGAGGCAGAACTGCAGCATTCTCCGAGCTGGAACAGCACGATGTGTGTGTGTAGAATTATGTGTATGCATGGCTGTGCATATGCCATATGTGTGTGTGGTTGCCAGAGAGGACGCAGGTGCTGCCTGTGCGTATCGCCGCGTCAGGATTGATTAGTTCCAGAGACAGAGACAAGATGTGAAGATCCAGCAGCGTACTGTCAAAACAACAGGCTCCTCTCTAGGCAGCTGGATTTCCATTCAGACCATCACATGGACTGCATGCATGCTTAGGGGGACAAGACTCTGTGAGACAATATTTATAGGTGAGTTGTGTGCGATCCAGTGTGGGCTAGAACTTCTTTGGGCAGTACTTGCTGCCGCCAGAAGATCAATGTCGTGCAATAGAACGATAGAGAGGAATTATTCATTTGACCTACAGAGAGGTGAATCCAGGTTATTTAACACACACTGACAGCCATAGCGGAGGTCTTCAACTGTATGAGCAATAGCGCGGTTTAACAGATTGCATATCTAAATGTACAACTTGGTTTCATCAATAGACTTTAACATATGTGGTTAATGTTTGCACTGTTTTGACAGGGATTTCATCACTGATCAAATATATCCCAGTGTGAGGGGTGGGACCCAATCAAGGGGTTGTAAGATACATGAAAAGGTGCATTTAGACAATAAGGGAAGCAAATTTTCCCCTCTGTACGTTGATGAAGCAGATTCATAAAGCTCTGTGATGCATGCAAATTATTCACTCAAACTAAAATATTTTCAGCTGTACTGTAAGGGGTCACTAGATGATTTACAGGACAGGAAATGACAAAAACATATATTTTTGCTTGACAAAATTATATAGATATTTTGAACTGTTGGATTACAGTTTGTAAGTGTTTTTGACAGTTTCAATTGTTCTTGCCTAATCAGACCTCTGGAAAGTATTTAGTTGAAACATTCGAAGAAGGAAAAATCCCTTTTTTGTGCAACATGTGATCATGGTTAATAAGTAGAAATTGCTTTGTTTTGAAGGACACAAGCTAAAGACGGTTGGGTACCACTGAAGTAGCAGATTGCATTAGAGTCTATTGGGTAGGCAGTGGGAGTCAATTTGGTCCGCAGTTGTGATGGAGAGGCAACGCAGCACCAACTTGTGGACAATCTTGTCCATCTGCAGAAGAAAGTCAGATCAACACAGTTGGTACCTGTAATGTTTCAACCAATAAATCCATCAAGATATGAGATATGAGTCTATGGAATAGCATAAAACAAGCAAAGTGGTACATTTACTGTGGGTGGGCTGTCATACTCTGATATTAACAAATGTTCAAATGATCACCTTGTCACGGGTCGTTGATTCCTACCTTTCCTGGTTAATAATGTTGCCAGTCTTGTGTCTTTATGCTGCATATATATTGTCAAATTGGTGTGTGTGTTTCTTAATCTGCTTGTTTTTGCTTGCTTTTCTCCAGTTGCAGTGCGCTGAGCTCTTTCAGCCACCATACTGAAGTCTATTCAACAACAGTGGTTGTGGCAGTGGTTTGGGGGATATTCAAGGTCTTCGCACTCACATCAAATCTGACTGCGGATGTGTTTCCTACTTACTGTAGCTGCTGCTGTTGCCAGAGGCTCCTCACTCTAGCCCCCACCTGCTTTAGCTCTGCTCTGTTTGTATGTACTTTGGATGGTGTTTACTTCTACTTAATACCCACTGGGTTATTATTTGCATGTTATTTATCATGTGTTGTGTCCTCGCAGTAGGGAGTCTTCCCAAGAGGAGAAGTCTCTCGCCAACTCAAATTGTATTGCCATCTCCATTTGTCGTGTGATGTAAGTGTTTCTGACAGAACTGAACTGACCCACACCCACATCACAACAATCTTTTCAGTCATCGGTCTTGCTGTCAGGCTGCTCTCACAACACGTAATGAGATAAATACAAAGCCTAAAATGGTAATGTGGTCCAAACAGAAAGAGTGAGGGAAATATGTCTGCACAATGGGATTACATGGGGACATGACTAGAAACAGACAATGCTTTACACTGAAATACTGCAGTGGAAAGTAATGGTATGGAGGTCGATGTATCAGAACACTGAAACCCAGAAATCCCAGATTTAATTTCCAACTTATTCAAAGAAATCTTCTCTTTCAGCTAATATGATTTTATCAACACTAACCATAACCTGATTGTTTAAGTAACCTAAATTTTACTGATTCATGAGCTTTTCATGTGACCCACAGGTGAAAATGACATGTCCAATATTTGCTGTTGTCACTTAATCCAGTCTGACATATTGTATAATTCAGGCTGTGATTGAGGAACATCAGCATCACATCACTGTCCACAACTCTAATCTGCTCTTCTTTTAGTTTTGGACACCAACAACCATTTTTTTTATGAGAACCTCTATTATGGCAGCAGTTGCCAAGTGGATTAATTACACAACTGCAGAGCCTCTACATTTGGGCAGGTTTCCCATCTGTCCGGTGCTGTGGCCATGTTGATGGAGCACAGCCACTCCTCTAAAACACAGACTGCACTGGCCTGCCCATCTTTCATATGTCCATTACACAATCTGTGTAAACCTCCAACTTGGATAGATCAGAGAGCCAAATGTTACAAAATAAGCACCATATCTGAATGCCAGCGATCATCAGCTTCAATCAGGAGAGGCTAACACGAAGGAAGGATGACATCAGTTTGTAGAAAAGCTTTCTTTATTACATCTCATTTGGAAATGATCTCCTGTGGGTATCTCAAAGGTATATGCAGCGTAATGTACACTGTGTTGCATTCAACCTGATGTCTAGGCTGGTGGTGGACTAGAGATGGACTGGTGAGCACTTTTACATTAAAGGTGGAGGTGCACCAACATCAGAACTCACTGAGAGACCCTACTGGTTGGACGTAAACAGCAGAAACAGAAAATGACAGCATAAGAAATGTTGTATGTTTTGGGAAAATTTCTGAGAAAAACTAGAGAGAGCAAAAAGTAGTTCTACTGGTTTAAGTTTGACTTTATAAGAGCATGTGACAGAGTGGTGGAAGATCAGGCGGAGCGTGTGTCAGAAGAAATGTTAATTATGATTCTTACACAGCTCATTTGTCTTAACATCCCTTTACACACAGTAGCTCTTGGAGTCTGTCTACCTTATTGTTACAGGAGCGGAAAACTGTCGGTCTCAGTACCGAACAGCAAATTAAACAGGAATTTGTCATCCCACAAAGTGTTTGTACTTACAATAATTACTGCTTACAATTAGATCGCAATTCACAGTTTATCTGCAGGAGCTTCTTAAGTACAGCTTGAGTTTGACATTTTTACAACATTGTTTTTCTGGTTACATATTGTACCTCATGTAAAAAGAGAAAACCTGTAATAACTATACAGTATCCTCCATAGACCAACATGACCTGAGTAGTAGGTGGTTCTATATGCTGCAGTTTTGACTCTATTCCAACTTTAAAGTACAGCATGTATATTGGTTTTAAAAATACATACCGCTTGTTTTGTTTTTGCTTTGCCTTGCTGTTTTAATGTATTTCAGTTGTCTTTGAATACTGAATCTTTTCTTACCAGTGGGTTCAGATGAACTATTCTGTACCCCACAAAATAAAATGAACTGAACTGTGAGTTCATTAGCCATGCTGGCCAGTGGATGCCAACTACTCTCTAGCTACTGCTACTGCTTCCTTTCTTTGCTGTTCCAACCATCTGTTGCAGAATAATTTCTCAACACTCCATCAATACATTCTTGACAGCTGCTACCATTTATTTCAAGTAGCCACAGCTATATCCGAATCCATAAGAGCATGTGTGGCAGTGTGTGAGGCTGTTTGAAAATGCTACACTTCATTGTGTTAAGTAGATATTTATACTGAGAGTTCTTGTCAGTTTCATTCTTTGCACCCAGGCCCTGGAGCTCTTCACATATTGCTTTGCTGTGTCTAGAGACTAAATATATTTGACGAAGAAACGACACACCTTACGCCAACCTTCACCATAGATTTACATGCTTCGTGAATGCACACAGATTGACTTCTGGCCCAAGGTTTTGGAAATACAGACGTATTTTAAGAGTGTGTGTGTCAGTTCCCCAGCCTTCACTCTTGATTAAGCTCATTATCTTCGTATTTTTTGCAATAGTGCCATCAGTCAGTTCTTTCTTGGCCGGACCCCTGTAAAGTGGAGTTGTCCAGCTTGTTATTTATCCTTAGCGCTGTGGGAATGGCTGATTAAGTTCCTCAGAGACCCATTAGAGCAGGCAACCTGTCCCACTCAGCCACTGCCACCATCCATCATGCAAATCTAGAACACGAACACCACGCTCAAGTCTACCACAGTCTGCTTTATTATACCCTCATGTCAAAAACCAGTAAAAAGTCTGCTGCTAACAACTCTGGACACTTCCTTTAAAAAACTCCCATAATAACAGAAATGGGACACCAGTGGGCGAGCGTGGAAGGAGCAACAGGTCTCGTATCAGTAGGGTTTGGTTAGCCAGGTTTGACACCCCACTTGGTCCTGCCCCATATCTCTTCTCCCTGCGGTAGCTGACCCAGGTAGCTGGGTCTTGGACAGACGGCAGGCTGCTGTGTGTTATTCTACCCTCGACTCTGGTGAAGGAGGTAATTTGCAAATAGGCTTCAGGACGCTCAGCACAAGGATTCCAGCCTAGAGGCCCCCTGACAGGTCCTATATGGATTCCAATGGAAAATCTCTCAAAGCTGCGGTTTGGACATCTACCACTGGGCCTGACTGAGCTCCAGAAAAATTGTGGGGGTCGTTTATTCTGATAAAAACAGTATGTTTCCCCTTTTTGATACTTATTCAAATGTGAAATTCACTTGTGCTGATGATTATGACTATGTTTACCGCAAAACATAGGAGTGTATATAAGGCCACTGGGTTATCAAGGTCATTGAGGAAATGCTATTCAGCTATGCTATTTATTGGATACCCTGTTAAGCTGAAATCAATCTCTTGTGCGCTTGTTTTTACCATCAACATTTTTTCTCTTAGAATCAGCTCATATGACAGACTTTTGATAAGGCCCTTCTGAGGTATGAGCATGCACAAACGATTTAACGCTAAAATTTTAGCTGATGAAGTAAAATAGCTGCCTAAAGTTTTAGTTTGTTACAATGATGAAGTGTTTATTTGGCTGAAACACATTCAGTGCTGTTAAAACAATTAACAGACACGACCACATCTCGATTCATTGTTTGCCAAGACGCGTCTGTGTTTTTCATCTGTTTAAGCAACCTAAATGCAACCTCACACACATGTGTGGAGTCTCTCTACTCACACGCAAATGTGTCTTCTGTCAAAAATACCCTTTTTTTCCACTTAAGCCAAGGGAGTTTTTGCAAATCAGCTCTTTTTCAAACAATGCCGATAGGCCCATTACATGCCTGACGGTAATTGATGCCTTTGATTGCGTCAAGCTCTGCCATACACAGCCACGCAACTAGCTCGAGGCCACAGACCTTCGTCGTGTGAGGAGAAATCCCCAAAACAGCACGCACTGCTGCTGCTGTTGTGTATCAAAGCAGACAGAGGAGAAAACCAACAAAGTCTCCGTTGAGGCCAGCAGCAAAACCCAAGTGCTGTCGATGCTGTTTGTAAGGCTGATGAGGAAAAGCCTTGTAAACACCCTCCCAGTTTTGTGACATACTGTTCTCTGTGTATGTAGTGTAGTGTGCAAACTGTTTTATCAGAACTGAATTGCAATCCCACAGTAAAATGTGTGGTACAATGTGAACGTATTAAAAAAAACAAAGTGACTTACCTAATATCAGTTTCAACAGTTTTTGTGGGGAGTTTATGACTTGGCTGTGGACACCAGTTCTTTCTTTGGAATAATTTCATATTTTTCTGTCACCAGCCCAGAGGTACCAAACAGTGACTGATTTTCATTCATCATATCAGTTTTAAAATGAGTGGATTTGGTGTGTTATTCCATTCTAGTGGGAAGAGCAAATAGGAGTTCTGGAAGCAATCAGAAGATTTGGCAAAACGATATTCACTTATTGCTGAGTATAAAATGGAGCTGAGGCAGCTGGTGGTTAACTGCTTACTATCGCAGCCATTAGGCTGTCAGTTTTAAACCAGTCATATTTCTTCATTAGCTTGAACCACAGTGCCTTGCTGGGCTTTGAGGGCTTTTGATGATGAGAGTCTAAGTCCTGGTGAATGTGTGCAGCATCATGACCAGCTTCCCCCAGTCTCTATTTTAATAGTTGTCTTGGAAATGTAAGCATTTACTTTTGTGTGCATTCGAGTTTGTTTTTCATTTTTGTGAATCCTCTGCTCATCTTTTGACATGCGGTGAGAAGAACTGCATGTCTGTTAGCTAGTTAACGGTTATCTGGAGTGCTGTTTCAGTGTCCATCACAAGTGTTGAGGCTTAGCGATGTACAGTAATTAGCCATAAAACAGCATTTTCCTCAAAAGGAGTGTCTTCCTCTGAACTCTTTCCAGCTATCTAACACGAACAGATGGGGTTCATGGAGTTACAAGTAAATAACATGGTAAGCGTGCTGTATTTGTAGTCATCGGCCATGTAACATACTGTATGCAGGCATAAAACATCCAAGATTGACTTTTTTTATGTGTCTATTGTATTTTTATGAAACAAATGCTGCTTTTTCAGCAGACTGGAGGCAAAATGTTATGGTCTAATACACTAAAGCACTGTGTAAATGATTTTCTACTAATGTTCTCCATGAGAACTCGAGCATAATCTACAGTGTTTTCTCACCCAAATGGCTATTGTTATTTCTGCCTTTGAGCTGCATCATTCATTACAAGAGATAATGTACTCTGGCACTTTTGACAAAGCAGAATGTTTTCTGTTGTTTCTTATCAGTCAACATTAGGAGCTTGGATACGGAGTGTTTCAGTCACAGCTGATGTGACTCATCTTGTCAAGGACAGCACAAGTTTTGACAGCGAAGAACAATAATTCTGAAGGAAAACTTTCACATTTCATTTTTCCCAACCATTGGAAGATATATATTTAATGCTGTGTTTACAGTGGGACACAAAGAAGCCTTTGGGTAGCAGGACTAGAAAGTAATGAAGTAAAAGAAACAAATAAAATCAGATTTATATGATCACTCATTAAACTAATGTTAAATATTGTGCTTAATACAGATCCTCTTTAGTCTCCACTGATTGGCTGTTTGTCCAAGTAGATGTGAGTGTGTGAGTTAGACGTGTTCAGGAAATTAATTAGAGGGATTTAGATGAATTCAACCATCCCAAGGGCATGTAAAGCCAAATCATTACTGGTGACACACATGGAAGTGGATTTCCTCTCGATTTGCAAAATAAACAGAGAAATTGCCTGTTTCTTGGTAGGTCACACAAGAGGTCAGTTATGGCTTGTGTTAAACCTCCTTTATTTCCTTCTGAACCAATGCTGATAAAGATGTGATAAAAAATGTTGTTTGATGAAAGAGTCACGTTGTGAAGATGCAACTAAAATTTGAAATGCATTTGTCACTCTGTTTTTTTCCCTGCGCAGTTTGTACAATAATACGATCTGTTTTCTGTTTTGAACCTCTCAACAGGATCTTAAAACAAGACTGAATCCTGCTTTAATATGAGTCTTACAGGAGCAGATTAGTTTCAGACATTCTGACAGCTGGGCCTAAGTCGATTTGATGTTTTATGACTCAAAATGTGGACTTTGTATGTCAGAAATTGATTCAGCACATACATATATTCCACTCACCCCAGAGCGCTCTGTTAGTTGGAAACATTCAGTGACTGTTAGCATCTCAGCGGGATCCAATCAGCTTGTCCACTGCAATGGCCCAGCCTTAGGAGAGAAGCATAATGTTTTAATAACAGCAATCTGTATCAAAGATGGTTCCTTTTAGGCTCTCTGTCATCATACAGTGCCACCCACACCACAACATCTTTGATATCAAAAGGCAGTGCATTCGGTTTTGTTGCACTGCTACAAGCTGTGGTGCAACCTTTTGCAGATTTTGTGTTGTGTTCTACATTGAAATTCTACATTGAGTCAGGGGACAAAAGCAAAAGTGTTTGTAGCATGACCAGTAACAACAACAATAGTAAAAAACCTGTTTAAAGGTTAAATCCACACATAATCAAAAAGGGCAAAAAGACTGCTGCTACTGTGGTTCATTGTGGATGTATCCTTAATGGTGTTTTTTCTCCACAGGAAACTGAGACGGCCTGCTGAATTTACAAGCAGTGAATTTTAGGGTGATCCATTCTTAATTTATTTGAACTTTATTTGAATGCACCAAAACATGCAGCACCTGGACAAAGAGTTTCATTGTGTGAGTGCTGCTTTGTAATGACCCCAGGTATGGTTTGACTCACAGAGCAGCTCTTTGTGTGATGGACACCTGGAGGAAATCGCAAAGGAGGATGGAGGTGGTGCAGAGGCAGGACTGGTCTGTGGTTCAAAGACTCTATTTCTCCTTCTTTTCTGTATGATTTACTGTGTGATTCACGGCCCCGCTTGGACTGAATGAGTTACTGGACAGTATGTAAACATTAATTATGTGAAACTGCATTGGTTGCTCCAATTAATTAAGATTATATCAATAAGAAATCAAAGCTATGGCATCGCAGGCATCCAACAATCCTGTTTTGACATAAGTGCCACTCTGGTCGCCAGACCTCTGACCAGACAAACGATGTCCAGTGAACTGCGAGGAGCTAAAAATGTTCCCCTGCAATTACATGTTCACCACAATTTCCTGGAATACCCAGGAGATCATAAATCACTGTTGGGTCAGTCAACTAAAACACTTGTGTTAATACAACATCAACAGCAAATGACCCTTCAAATGAACATCTGTGGGCCATATTGGGCAGACTTCCCTATTAGCTCTGAGTGCAGGGGACCACATGTCAAAGGTGATGGTGATTAGCAACTAACTAAACAAAAAGGTACAGGTGAGATGAAAAAGCAACGCAAGATTTTATATTCTGCCACAGTGGGAGCAGGCTACCCTGCCTTCCTCAAGGGTGTTGTTATAATAGTTGTTGAAAGAAGGTAGAGCCCTACTTTTTTGTTTTCCCTGCCATTTTCCTTGTTTGTTGAGGGAATTAATGCGGCGACCTTTTGTTCATACCCCAGACTTCGTAACCTCAGAACTACCGCCACTACACCAGTTTGGGGTGGAGGTGGGGCTCATGAAATGTTTTATGAACATTAGCAGTGGCAGCAGAAACAAACGGCAGCTTAGCATTCAGGTGAGCAGTGTGGCAGTAGGTATGGCAGTTCACTGCCATAATCCAACACTAACAATACTCCCAAATTTAAACCAATTCTTTAAGTTGCCTAACCTTAACCATGTTTAACATTTTAGGCAACTAAAAAGTTTTTAGTTGTGTAAAGCCCTTTGTGGCTCTAGATGGAGCAGCACAAAGTCTGATTAACTGCCTCAAGTGATGTCACTTAAGTCAGCGTTGATTGGGTCTGAAGACTACAAGTTTTAAAATAAACCTGACATCTGTAGCACGCTCCTCATCTCTGCTTGCGGTTGGCAGCTCGAGGCTACATTCGCAGCTGTTCATAGTTTTCACACCCTTATAGGAACGCCCACCTAGGGGGCAAAACAAGGGTTTCTTCCGCTGTCCACCAGTTATTTTTACAAGTTTAGCCAAAATGCTGGATAGTAGTTGTTTAATCTGATGCACTAACCAACGAGGAGACAAGCCTGGGTTGTGCTTCTACAGAAGAGTTTTGATTAGATTTATGTCATAAGATATTGTGTTAACCTAACCATTACTGCCCTGTCACCGCTGCCCTAGAACACAGACTACAGGGACGCTGAATCCGATCGCCAGGTTATGAGGTGGTTTATATATCAGTATGTGAACATTTTATTTAAAATATTTAAACATTAAAAAAATCTATTAAATAGCAATGTCTCCTCTATTCAAACAACAACTCCCTTTTAAAAGTTTGTGTGCCTGTGCTTGGTGCGACAATATCACAGCATCATGTTCTGTTTAACATGATTATCTTATCTTTAATATCACAATCCAAATCATATCCATAACCTTAACTACTCTTATGGAGCGCAGAGCAAAGTTTTGGTGAGCAGGCATATGGAGAACAGAGATGC
>NTHP01000065.1:1402718-1445677 GCA_003416845.1 Oplegnathus fasciatus | reverse complement strand
GCTTTCATCCTGGCAGCACTGTGAGGGGAGGGATTCTCCACAAGATGTAAACATCGCCAAAGTGGAGCTCTGGCAGGGACTTCGCTGTTTTTAGTGATTGAAATACTGCAGCGGGTGCTGTATATGGATCTCAAGTGCCCAAAACGTGCAGTCTGTTCACATATCTTTGCTTTTCTTTTTTTTAGAGGTGATCTAAACATTTGTGGCTTGAAACAGATGGAAAATTGACAGGCCTGTGCTGCAGTTCTATGGAGTGTCCAGTGTTGGCTGCCAGTGTTTTGCCGTTCAGGGCTCCGCGCCAGTCATGTGACTGAAAACTATGAATTAGCAAAACAAATCCAAATGTTAGAGCAAACTGTCAACAGTCAAGTTGCTTTGTGGGTAATTGTGACACAGGGAAGGAAAATGCATAGAATAAAAAAGATTATATCTCAGGTGCTACTGCATCAATTTGACCTTTTTTTTTGTTTGGTTACTGTCCAGACAATGTTGTAGGAGCGCAATGCTAAACTGATGGAGTACTCTTTTAACCATACTTAATTCAGTGTAACCAAAATCTTTCCCTAACCTTAACCATACACACAATTTTCAAACGTCGGTATTGACATTAAAAAACATTGTCAATTAATGTATTCCAGGGTTTCGCAGATTTGTCCAAGTTTGATATTCTTGGTTGGCGAAAGGGTTGGAACAGTATGTTCGAAGTGATTGCCTGAACTAGCTCACAGGCCTTGTTTCATAAACACCGGCCCTTCATGTGAATGGTATGTGTCCATACTGTTTGCTTTTATGGAAACAAAATATTGCAACCAGTAAAACATGATCCAAACCATCTTCTGTTCACGATCCAACTCAAATGGTTCAAATTTTGTAGAAAAGATTATAGTGTAAATCTGTAAGGTAAACACAAACATTCTGCAGTGCCTGCCGCCTCTGTGTTTGGCATATGGTTTCTTGGGGGGGGGTGCCAAAATATGTTGCTTTTTATCATTCATCAGCATGTTTAAAGACTTTTTCTAGTGTTGTTTTCGAGGTTTGCTCTATGACATCCATCTTCCCTTGTTATCCTGCCACCATGTCGACCTCCTCTGCTGGGTTTTCACATGTGCCTGAGGTTATGACAGGACAAATTAACCAATCACAGCAAGATTATCCAACAAGTGAGCAAAGCGAACCTTGGAAAACTTCCAAGGTAGAGATCTGAGGAGCTTTGTTTTGGTCAACTAAAGAAGCACGAGTTTGTTTGAATGTTCAGCACTGAGCCAAAGTGGATCGCTGCTGGTGTGCAGACCTTACAGAAGATGATTATAGATTTTCACCATGTAATCATCTCTTCTAATCACAAGATTGGCCTCTCTACTTAAGGCATCATGCTTAAACACAATTACATTAACTTTCTGGTCAAATGTTGAATTCTTGGGAGCTTTTTAATACACAAGAAATGTGAGCTCGGGTTTTGTTTATGTATCGCAGAGGCATCTTAACATTTTGCCAGATATGAGAGCGGTCTGAGCTCAGGGCAGGGAAGTAAATATTGCTGGAGGGTGGTTGTGGTTTTGGGACTGTTGTTTACAAAGGTAAAAACAGAAACCATCTTATTTTCAGTTGTTAGGGTTAAAGGTATTTAAGTATTTAAGTGAAACGATCCTCTTCACAATATTTGGAATTAAACAAGGAGGGAGATGGTAATAACTGCTTATTTTTGTAGAAATGCACACAAGAGAAAACAACATTTTTTTGTGTCCAACTCCAAGCATTAAGAGTCATAGATAAAAATAGTTTCACACAAGCACTTTTTATTATCTTGCATGTTCTTCAAGCATGAAACCTTCTGACAAAAAGTGTGACTTAACAGCTGGATGAGTGTATAATATAGTGGTTTACTCCCCAGATCTGACTACAATGCAAGCATGACTTAGACTCTCACCCAGATTGCAGTCTGCAGCATGCACCCTTTTACATTAATCAAATATATTAGTCCTCAGTCAATGTACTCCTCACTAACCAGAACACACTTGTCTGCACTATACTAACTGACATCATCAAGAATTTGATGCTCCACCATCTGTGTTTTATCATATGCATCCTCTCCCTGGATGACTCCTTTCACCGCTCATAATTTTTTCAATAAACAATCTCAAAGGTCGACATGGGAGGAAAAAAAACAGGAACGCATGAAACCGGTCTGGTTTGGTGATCAGCTTTAACAGATGTCCACGGCTTTGTACCAAGAAAGAAAAGCATTTGGGAAATAAATGCAGCTTATCACTTAAAAGGCTCCCGGTGGGCAGGATGCTCCATTTGTTATGAACACGAAAAAGTCGAACTGATTCTCATTGCTGAGAAGTGCTCATCCATCATGCCACGGTATGGCAGTGGGGACAGTGGTCGTATATGCCGATGTGATAGATCTTTCCGTTTCATCACTGTGATATTTGCCAGGGTTTAGCCTGCAGTGGGTGGTGAGTATATTAGTGAGAGGATCAGCTAAAGACAGTTTGTATTCATGTGTCTCCGCGGTAAAGTGTCCTCAAAATAACACTAATCTTCATTAGTTGAACTGTAAAAGAGTATTGATAGTAATCTGATACATTTTAAACAGAAAGAAAGTGTGCTTTGGCAATGTTTTTACTGAACTTGTGTGTGGTCTTATTATATTTTATAACAGAATCAGCAAAAAACCTGAAAGCTGACAGGGGTTAAAAAAGGTTTTCTCCAGATAACCGAGCATTGAAACACCTGATAAAAGGAAAATTACAACATGTCTAAACATGAAAGAGGGGTATATTGCATTTACCGTGTCTCCTTAAAAGTATGTTTATGAAATTTGGTACAAACATACCCTCAGGAAGAACTGCAATAACCTTGGTGATCCCCTGACTTTTCATCTAGCACCATAATCACTTCAACATTTTATTTTGTCTAATACTTCGGTGTATAATCCAATCCTTCCACAACTAATGACAATTCCATCAGCCTCAGCTGTATTTTGTGTTTTGTGCTAATTAGGAAATGTTGGTAATGGTAATGTTGCTTACATGCTGAACTAAGATGGTGGACATGGCAAACATTATACCTGCTTACCATCAGCATGGTAGTGTTGTCACTGTGAGTTAGCATGCTGACGTTGGCTGGAGCATGGCTGTAGACTCTCAGTCTTGTTACACCTACCATCCACCCCAGTTACGTTCTACCAATTCTGTGCCGTACATGGATGTATTCTATCTTGGCCTGGAAAATCGTTGCCAGTGAAGATAATCCAGACATTTGGCAAAACCATTTAATAGCAAACAAACATAATTTTTGTTTGACAGGGTTGTGCATTCAGTACTTTAATGGTCACAACAATTGAGGCTATTTTGCCTCTAAAATATTCATCTGGTGAAGGAAAGCAGCAGTATTACAACATCAATTACATTTTGAATCTTTTGCTCTCCGTTGCAAATACATCTGTTACATTCATAAGGACCTTTTCAAAATTAAGCTATTATTGCCATAATGTGAAGTATGGTTTAAACCACAGAGTATAAGCTTAACATAAAGTAGAATTGCTGTGAAGCAGAATAATGTCATATTAAATATTATCATAGTAAGTATTACCATCTATTTCTCCAAATTAAACATTTATATCTGTGGCCTTTGGCCTTTCAACAAGGGGTTTGCTGCTCTGAGATGACTATTGAAACAATTCAGCAAGAGACACAAATGATCAGACTACTTAAGCTATTTACAGAGCATAGAGATGTGACAAAACAATACAGTATGTTGGCTCTTTACCTGACAAAAAGAGGGAAAAAGGCCTTATAGTTAAAAACAATCATAGCATTTCTAGATATGTCAGGGATCTTTTTTTCCTTTCCCACACCTGGGTGGTTACAAACTGGCAAAAATCACAATTCTCTTGTCATTCATCACAGACTTCACCATCCAACACAAGCACAGCCCAAGCCTTTTAGTGTGTTTGGTTTTCCATGAATTTGAGACCACATCCCCATGAGAGCATTGTTCATTATGAATAGATTTGTGCATTTGAAGTCTCTCCTCTTTCTTATGTTTGATATTTTGCAGAAGGCTTTTTAACTCCCACATCAGTGAGAAAGGTCAGAGAATCATTTTTATTGCAGACTGAAAACAGAAAGCTACATTATATTAAAAATGCATACCATGTGAAATTCTCCATGTTCACCTAAAAACACAAGCTGCAGTGCATCTGACCCACTGTGACACTTGTTGCATTATTTATCATTCATGAATAATGAACCGATCACCGCAACCCTGAACATCCCTGTGAGATATCAGATGAAAATGTGTACGGTTCATTTTAGAGCAGCAAGAGCACAACTGCAGGAAAACTAAGGTCTTGGATGCTCTAATTGAAAGCTAAAAATGATTTAGATATTTACAGCTTATAAACTATTCTTGTTCAAGTGAATCGCATCTAACTTTGCCATTTTTCTGACACTACTGTTGAATAATTATTCAACCGTGCAGGCTGAGGAAATGTACCCAGTAATTGCTTTTGAAAGAGACCATTTACGCCTCCGTGAAAGACCGGTTTTCAACCAAGTTACATTAATACTGTTGGCTTGTTTTCATCTGGGAGTCACCAGACATTTTAGGATGTGGACTGTCGAGCAGCTTGGCCATGATAATTAGCTACCATGTTTCCCTCATTTCGTTGCTCTGTTCGTTTAGCCAAGAGAGGAAATGGGAAAGTGGGAGCAGCCCAAAAAATCCAAACAGTGCTTTTGGACATGCTGTTTTATCATTTTTCTTCCCAACATTATGCCATGACCATGCGTCTGAAAATAAACATCTTCTTAAAGGAATAGTTTGACATTCACTTCCTTGCAGAGAGTCTGATGACAAGATTGATACCATTGCTGTATGGTAAATATAAAGCTACAACCAGCAGCTGCTTAGCTCAGGTTAGCATAGTCCCATACTTAACCTCCTGTAAAACCACATGTCATTTTTACACTTTTTTGGGGTTTTTTGGGGGGCTGTTGATGTTAGCTTAGCAGACCACTTACTACATCGGTATGATCCCAAAATAAACTGAATAAGTCTGAATTCATGCTTTGTCAAGTCTGTCCGCAATACGACAAACAAACAACTTTTAAAATGTTTGTTTTCTGAATGGAGTTTGGATCGATCAGGGTCACGCTATGCTAACATTGTAGCTGCTCCATCAACACTCAAAATAACGTCATCTAAATTAGGTATAAATACGGCAGCAATGTTATTGTTTATACACATAGATATCTACATATTGTGTAACTTGTGTAACATTATATCTGTATAAATATGAAGTAGTATCATAGAGCTAACATTAGCTAGTGTTGCACACTACGCTGTAGTTCTATAGAAGTCTATTGGACTACCCTGCACGTTGAAAAATGACGCCATGACCAGTGCGTTAAAAAGTGACGCCAAGGGGTCCTGACCAAGCGTCCATATGAAACAAGTGGGGCACATCCGTTGGATTTTCCCGGAAAAAACGTCCTGAGTTCTTCACATTAAAAGCAGTCTACAGGCTGATAGAGGCAACCGAGAAAGTCGCGGAAGGTCTCATTTTTCAGGTTAGGTTACAATCCGTTCACACATTGGCAATAAAAAACGATTACAAAGCGTTTATAAATGTAAAAACTTACATACAGTCCCTTTAATGGTTTAAAGGTGCTTTAAATATTGGCAGATTTTGTTACCTTCATACAGAGTCAGGTTAGCTGTTTCCCTCCGTTTCCAGTCTTTATGCTAAGCTAAGCTAACCATCTGCCAGCTGTAGCTTCATATTTACCAACATGACATGAGAGGTATTAATCTTCTTATCTCTCAACTCTCTGCAAGACAAGACTGGAAACAGGGGAAAACAACTAGCCTGGCTCTATCCAAAGATAACAAAATACACCTACAAGCACCTCTAAGGCTTTTAACACATTATAACCCATTTGTTTCAGCAACAACTCACTGTTTTATAGGCGAATATGTGCCAGACTAGTTTTCGGCCCCTGTTTCCAGTCCTTATGTTGAGCTAAGCTAACCAGCTGTGGGCGATAGCTTCATATTTACTGTGCAGAAGTAAGAGCAGCATCGAGCTTCTCCTCTAACTCTCGGTGAGACAGCAAATATGCATATTTCACAAAGTTTCAAACTATTCCTGTGCACTGTCAATGAGAACAATCTGAAAAGTCTCATACTGCAGTAATGTGAAGAAGCTTTAATAGTGTGTATTTTACACATTCTTCCTTGTTTCTTGAGTTGACACTGCCTGTTGTGAATCATGTTCAGCCCACTCACTAGGTTTCTCTCTGTGTTAAAATAAAGAGCCGGCTTTCACACTTGTCATTCCTTTGCTAATTCAAGATCAGCCTTACACTCCTAATTACTCACTCATTCATCCTCTTCACACAGTCTTTTTTTCCCCTCTGTCTCGCAGCACCGGCAAGCAGGAATGCTTGAATGGCTTCCTCATTATGGAGGAGACAACAGTTTGGGAATAGTTCTTCAAACACAAGTTTGGTAGCTTTACTTGGAGAGATACAATCGACCTTGGAGTGTCTCTGTGGGCGAAACACTAAAGCTGAGTTATGCGGCTGAGTGTGGGAAGAAAAGTGTAATAACTTTCACCTGAATGCCTCCACTCTACCAAACACCATGGGTTTGTCATTCACAGGCGTCAGACCCCCCTGTATTCAGAGGAGGAGGCCTGCAGGGATCTAGCACTAATGAGGCAGCAGGCATTTCTCTGGCTCGTTACAAACCGCTGTGTGTGAAGCCTTTCTCTTGACTAGAAGCTGCACCCAGTACCAGCTACTATTTCTCAGAGTGAAAGGGATTCACAATTAATGATGCAATTATGCTAATGGAGTTGCCAAGATGCTCGTTTGCCTCCCCTCCTACTAAGTATCAATCCTGTTGAAGAATGGGAGAGTGAAAGCATCACTGCTCAGACTCAGAGCGTATATTTGCCCGTGAATCTGAACTCTCCTGAGAAATGGCAGGCAGTGCAAAGTTGATGACAACAACTGGCTTAGAAATAACAGAACTCTTGTTTATTGTCACTCAGCTTTTCATGCTAACGTGAAGAGTAGGATTGGCAGGCAAGTCTACAGTATCCAATCAAGTTTTGGCCACAAAGTGATTCATTTAATATTGACCGTATGACATCAGTTATGTTGCTGCAGCCACAGAGAATAGCATGAGCTATTCTGGCATGAGGGTGCATTTTCCTTCTGTCAAGCGAGGTCCAACCTTTTCCATCCACCTTTAAGCTGTATTAGTACTGCCTAGTTGTGGATGGTCTGATTGAGTCCATTTTCTTGTCATTCATGGACACACTCAGTTATACTGTTGGCCTGTGTAATTCTCAGCAGACCAAATGGGCGCACCTTGATATAAAGACAGTTGAAAAGGCTCTTGAAAAGACATGCTGGTATGAAGGACCGGATTTTTTTCTCCAGTGACAAATGGCCATTTAATGAAAAGAGGGCTGTAATTGTGCTTGAAGTTGCCATAACAGTGGCCACACTGGAAAACCAAGGGAGTAACCCCTATTTTCACTGGCACTTCTACTATCATGTAATAAAGATTGTTTCTTGTGTTTCCATCCAAAACCAATGCTTAATTTCATTCAATGTTTAGTTAACCTTCAAAATAGAACCAGAGCCGGCAACCAGAAGCAACAGTAGACTGTGCTAACTTGGACTGTAGACACTGCCAGTGTTTCAGGTGAGCCTACCAACCATCGCTGTTATAGCAACCTTTTTTTAATGTTTGTCAGAAAAGAAAACATCTCTATGGTTTTGCCCATGCATTCAGCAAAACTACATTATTTTTGAAGCCATATTGAACCATTACATTGCCTTAATGTATCTTTTTTTTCTTCAGTTGTGTACCTTTCCTCAGTACCCCAGTAGTTTGTTGGGGAATGCTGGACATTTTTTGTTTACTTAAAAGGGGACTCCACTAATTTTACACATCAAAATCTGTTTACAGGTCTTGGAGAGTACCACTATGTACATATATATACATACATGTATACATATTTGAGTGTAAGTTGTATTTGTGGCTTCAGAGGGGGTTGCGTGAACCTGATAAACTGCCAGCATAGATTTGAGTTAAAGAGACAGAGATGCACTTCCTCCTACAATGTAAAACAGTCAATGAAATAAGGAACATTTACTTTAACAATTCAACTACCTCAGCTCAAAGATTTCAAAGAGATTAATAACCTCTCAAAATTAAAAAGTACTCCTAGGAGAAGGAGAGAGGGCATATCTTGCTGCCCAATATGTATCAACATGCCACAACCTCAGGGACAGTGAATGACCTAGACGTACACACACACACACACACACACACAAACACAGTGTGATGTGATCTGTTGAAATGTAATTGGAGAGATGGTTACTGAGTGAATTACTCTGTTCCCACATACGATCCATAACATTACTGTTAACTGGGGATTCATTTCAATATAGCTACTGTGCCCCTTCATCCTTCCCTAAACATAAACCATTCATCAGCACACAAACACACACACAAATACATGCATGGGATATACTGTATATGTGTAATTAATATATAATTAATTATATTAGAATTAATTTTGATGCTTTGGCAACATTATTTTGAAACTTTCATGCCAATAAAGCCCTTTTGAATTTGAATTTGGAGTGGAATTTGAAGTTTGAAAATGAAAAAAATCTTGGGGTGAGGAGTTAGAAATATGTGAGCTCACCAGACCTCTGTAGTCCGCTCCTCATCTCTGCTGCAGGCTAGCGGCTCGATGGCTACATTAGCTGCTTCAATGTAGGCACCAATTTTAACAAGGAATGTGTGGAATAAAAATAATGATTTCTCTGGTTGTGCTGCTTTTGTTTTGATCCTTTTATTAAATTGTCCATTGTGAGTCTGGCAATATTATTGGAGTGCAATGCTAAAGCGGTGGAGTACTCTTTTAATCCTTTTTGAGGATATAATAACACCATCTTTTTAAGTAAGATGAAAAGCATAATATAATTGCAATCACATTGCAAACACATTGAGGAAACAATAAAAAGCAATGCAATGTCAAAAAATGTCCCATCTTTTCTGTTTCTTTGCACAAAGACATGAAAACCATTCATTTTACAATCGTTGGTGCTAAGTGTGTGTAATCGTGGTTAATAGGGATTTTTTAAAAATATATCACAATATAAATATCAGTGTTCAGAAAGTGAAAATGTGGCAGCAATTGTTTTGTCTGCTTTTGTTTGCAAGTGTTCAGCTTGATTACCATAAGCTGTAGTCAGTTGCTGTTGTTTGCTGTTTTGGCTTTGGAAGCATCTCAGCTGTTTGATTGCCAAGACACTCACAGCTTGGATACATGCACCTACTGCCAAGCTGGTAATCACACCTTGTAATCAGGCAAATAAAATCAACAAATTCATGTAACACCTAAACTAAAATGCTTGTTTTGTTATTTTTATGAAGACATAGCATGACTGATTTTGATGTTAATGCAACACTGACAGGAGATGACTATTTAAGCGTCTTTGACTGTGCACCACCCAGAGTAAAAACAACACACGGTGCAGCCAGCCCTCTAAACTACAATTCATAAACATGTAGATTGTGATGCTCTGGGGTGGTTGTGTTTTGATTAAACTGAGAACAGCAGTAATTGGAAATGTTACACCTGTGAGTCCCTGCATAATCATATTACTTCCCATGCCAAGATCTTTCCACTCCTCCCCATTTCATCAGAGACTAACTGTATTTGTGAGCATGAAGACTTATGTGCGATTGTTTTGCTCCACTGTGCTTTGGCTTGCACGGATGAGTAAAGGTTAATTATGTAAGCAATGCACAAAGGAGTCCTGTGTGTCAGCTGCAGATAAAGTGTTGAATTAAAACTGGCAGACACTGTATAATGCCTTGCAGTATTTGCATTTCGTGCTAAAACTCTTTTGGCGCCCTTTGATTTTATTACAGTTTGATACAAAATGTTATCTCATTTCCTCTTTAACAAGCTTATTGCCAGGCCCCAGTCAGCTTTACGAACAATAACTGTCACATTACACAACATCTAAAACCACACTACACAATCTGAACAATGGCTACCCAGAGCCTGACAATCAGTCAGTGGAAGAAATGAATACTAACTAATGGTAAACAATCCTGTCTGTGTTTGCAACGGCTTGTAAATGTGCGTGTGGGGGGAGTCTGCTGAAGGTTCCCAGGAGATTTCCCTCCCATGAACAATACCATGGCTGCCTGAGTGTTTGCTCTTGTCAGTCACCTGCCAGATGACGACAGAGACGAACCAGCCAACAGCAGCTTGAGTCAACTCCAGACCACGATGAGAGACCAGTAACACGGCAACTGAGCTGCCTCCTTCTTCACCCAGCTGCTTCCAAACTCTGTGTGAGATAGGTTATGTGAAGGTGATACAAAAGCAAAATGACTCATAACATTCATGGATGAGATGTTTTTGCAATACCGCACAGATGCATTAAAACTTCATCTTGAACACTTTTCAGCGTTTGATAATCATCAGACACATATTTCAAAGGACTGCATGTTTTAGTTTGTTGCAGTTTCTCTTATAAATCATGTTGCACTTTGTTTTTTCACGTTGAGCGCATCGTTAATGAAATGAAAACAGCCGCGCTGAAATCATAATAACTAATATTTTGATAAGCAGCACAGAGCACATTTCAGAAAGTGTTCTTGACATTCAGACCTCACAGACTCTCCCTGTTTCCTCACCGAGTGACATTTCATATGTGTGATATATTGGAAGTGGAAAGTAACACAACACTTGCACAGACAATTAATGTTGTAAGTGAAATGTAGAATATGTGGGTAAGCCTCCACAGATGGAAAGAGTTTACAGGGATTCAAGCTGTCACAATTTATGTGAGATAGGATCGTTATTCTTCTATAAATGATTGCAGTGATTACGTTTTTCATCAAAGTAACTTTACAAACAGAATACACATTAAACAACATGATTTTTTTTCGCAAGGGAAGATGATGAAAGTGACTGAGGTTAAATCTAATCACAATTCATCACAATTCATTTATATATAACTACCTAAGGTGCTGTTAAACAACTAATATGTTCTGGATAGTATTCAGACCAGGAGAGGAGTTAAAAGTATGATTTTTTTTTTCTCTCTAATTTTTAATTTCATTAAAAAAAGAAATACAAGACACCAAAAAACCAAAAGACATGAATAAAAATAAACACAAATCTCAGATTCTACATAAAACAGATATTTTTGCTTTGATATTTCAATATACAATATAATTTTAAAGAAGCATTTTTTATTTCAAAGTTCATATATCAAAATAAATCAGTCAAACTAAAGTTGAAAACACATTTAATTCCAATAAATACTAAGAGTCTACAGCTAGCAAGTGGTTCTGTGCGGCGGTACTTCGGCACAGCAGTTCTTTAAGCTAAATGCTAATGTCAGCATGCTAGCATGCTCACATTGATAATGCTAACATGCTGATGTTTAGCAGGCATACTGTAATGTTTACCATGTTCACCATTTTAGTTTAGTATGCGCTGGCATGCTAACATAACTAAGCACTAAACACAAAGTACAGCTGAGGCTGATGGGAATGTCATCTGTTTTGCAGGTATTTGATCATGAACCAAAGAAAAATGTAAATTTTCGACCTAATGATGGTGCTACATGAAAAGTGAAGGGACAAGCAAATGTTTTACAATTCACCCTGAGGGGAACATGAATGTGTGTACCAAATTTATCCATACAATAGACATTTCACTCTAAACCACAGACAAGGTCAGCCTCATGGTGGTCAGGGGATCGCCAAAGTCAGTAAGGGTGCTTTCACACCTGTAGTTCGGTGGTCTTGGTGCGATTCGGGGGTGAAGTTGCAACATCCGGTTAACGTTCACACTGTAACTTTATCAAGCGCACCAAACATTGTAAACTAATGTCACGCAGTCAAAATGGTCGCTCGTCTACTGGACAAAATAGCTGAGTGAAACTCGCCAACACTTTCTGATCTCAGACATAATGGAGCAACACCAAATTTATGTGGTCTTTGGTTTTCTGGTTTTGCTTTGGTGTTTCCATCAATCAAAAGCTTTACAAGAAGGCGAACAATATGAGCAGCTGACAAGACAGCGAGTGAGAAGGAGAAGGTGGGCCCCAATGAGAGAGAGGGATTATGATGTGTTGTCCTCGTTAGACAGAAGACGGGCGAGGTGTGGTCATAATAAGTTATGGATTTGAAAAAACACGCATCTGCAATGCACTGTTTTTTGGTTCACTTCCTATATTTGGTTCGGATCGCGTTCTCACCTGTAGCGAACTGAACTCTGGTGCACTTGGAAGCGAACCAAGACCAGAGTGGACCAGAGTTCGGTTGTTTGGTCCGCACCAGAGGTCGAATGAGCTTTCACACCACCCCAAACGAACTGGACTATCCGACGAAATGCTCCAGGGTTCGATTAAAACAGACCAAACAGCTCAGGTGTGAAAGCACCCTAAGATTCATCCTCTGGGGACCATGAACAAAAAAATCATGGAAATTCATCCTGTAGTTGTTGAGATATTCTACCGGACCAATATGGTGGACCAACCAACTGACTGACATTAAAATCTCTGGAGCCATTCCATTAGCAGCTGCCCTCATGCAACAGAGCACTTATTCACTCATCCACAAAAATCCTATTTTCTCCTCCTTAATGTGCCCTTCATTGTATCATGTATATGCCAGACACTGCACCACTGACATGGCTGGATAAAAATTTCAGTTGATGGGAGATGAAAGGTTTTATTCTACCCTTACAGGCCTTCAACTCAGTAGCTTGTTATCCAAATCCCACCATCACAGAAAGGCCTACCAATGTATAAAATGTATAAAATATGCATTTTATATCTATATTTAGATCATACCATGATGAAATACCCTCTAGGAGCTCTGCTCTCCTTAGCAACAGAACAATAGCCCTTTTCACTTCGTGTCTTTCCTTTTCACATTTTCATATTTCTACCCAAACAGGGTTTTTTTGACCACCTAATTTACATTACAGTGGCAGTTCTAGTGGCAAGACTAACAAGGAGCCTTCAAAGCCTCTGCCCAGGGCCTCCATTCAGATGTGGTCCACTGTTTGACAGATGAAACACCGGTCAATCCCCAGTTCATTTCCCTTTTCTATTGTAGGGAAATAGTGTGGGTTCTGGCAGCTGCTGAGTTGCTGAGCGAGCTCCATGTCTCCAGGTCTGTTGGTGCACCGCTCATATTTAGAGTGAGTCACAGTGAAATAATGATTATGCTGTCTGTGATGCTGGGATGAGGTCTCATTCATGGTGCAGATGAGGACAGAATTTTTAGTCTGCTCGTCATCAAAAGAAAAAAAAAACATCCACCACATCTTCCTAACTGTAAACCAGGGTTTAAAGGGACAAAACAATGTCAAAACATGACTTTGTGATGTTGTGCATCACATTAAAATGCCGAGAAATTTTAAGTTTTCCTTTGATTCTCTCTGTAAATTCTTATCCTGAAGCCATATCAAGGCAGTAGCAACAGGTGTATCCATAAACAGGGATAAAGAGCCCCCTCAGTGTAGCTTATCACCATGTGTCCAGAGTAAATGAGCGTCCCCTGCCCATCCTTTCACATCTTGTCCCCCTCACACTGTGACATTTCAGTCATGTCCCCCATAACAGAATGTCAACCTGGGTGCTGTACCCTGGGCCATTAATCTCCCTAATTGAATAAAGATGAAGAGAAGCCACTGTGATGAGAAAGGGCAGAAGAGTGTCTGGGGTGTGATTTAATGACCCGAGTGATTTATGGCAGAGGATAACACCCCGCTTAGGACTGTGTGGGTGGCATGTCAGAGGATAGCTTGCAAAAATGCCCTTTCCACCGTTCTCCCTTTAGTACTCAGGGCAAACACCCCTGCTGCACCTCAGCATCGTAAATTTCAGGCCAAAAGAGAAGCCGAGCTGTGAGAAGGAAAGTTTGTCTCGTTTGTGGAATACATAAGTAGTCAAACCTGAAAGAATAAGAAAGGAAAGGAAAGGAAAAGGACAGAAAAGGGACAGGAAAAGAAAGGAAATGGCAGAGAAGGAAAGGAAAGGAAAAAGACAGGAAAGGGACAGGCGAGGGAAAGGAAAGGAAATGACAGGAAAGGAAAAGTGAAAGAAAATGAAAAGAAAGGACAGAAAAGGACAGGACAGGAAAAGAAAGGAGAGGACAGGGCTGTAGGTTGCCAGGTCAGTCCTTGTGGGACCTGTTCTGCTGAATGCAGCATTAACTTGACAAATTAAAGCCAAACCTTTGTGGAATATGGTCTCTTTCAAGGCTCATTAGTGTACAATCACAATTTGTTTCATATAGTGTAAGGTATATGGCTGCTGGAGTGGCTACTGTAAATATACTGTTTGATTAAGACTTCAGCACAGCGTCCATGAATGAGGAACAGTCATCCCTGGAGCTGTCTTGTTCTTATGATGGATTTCATGTGGATTATGAAAAATGACTGACACGCTGCACTCTCTAGTTTAAAAACCATAAGGAGTTTTTTTTTCAAAGGAGGAAGCAAATGTGCGCACACCTGTTTTTGAAAAGCGAAGCCTCCTTCCTCCTTTTCCCTTACATATTTCAAAGGGAGGCTAATGACTTTCACAGACACAGTGTGATTACATGGCATGTTAACGCTCCTGAAGACAAAGTCGTGTCTCAGGCCTAGAGGGGAAATTTATTTTACAGCAGGGGCAGCCTGACACAGATGTTAACAGAATCACAGCCATCTGCCTGGAGGTGGCCACCACCAAAGGCCCCTGCTGGTAAGTCATGCCATGTTTGTGCAAAGTCACACTGCGCCATCAGCTGTCAAGTCATTCATAATGAAGGAAAGGGTTAATTTTGAGGATAGACGCACATACACGCCTGGACAGACACATAATGGTATCATAGCACAGAGACTGAGGCTCCTCCTTGTCATTTGTACGCTGTCTTCACGCTGCAATCTATCACACAAAATGCAATGACTGCAGGTTGGTGATTAATGAGCTTCTCAACATGTCTGAGCCTCCGGGTGCTATCACAGAACGTGTGCGGGTGTAATATTAGATTGTCAAATACAGCAGGAGCGTTGCCATGAGTGTCTTGCTGGAGTATTTTTATACAAGCCCCTGGCTGACTGTGTGGGCTTGTTTCAATATCTGCAAATTTGCCTTTAATTCATTTATTGTTCCCATTATTCCAACCTCAAGACATCTGAGCTCAGGCAGGGAAGCTGAATATACAAGAATATGTTGAAAAAGAGGCATATCTTTCATCCTTCAAGTTCTCCAATGTGCACAAAAAAACATTTTCAAAGTAAATTCTGGCAGCTCCCCCATCGTGACTCTATGCAAACAGAGGATCAAGGACCCAGGATGCAGCAGGGGTTTGTTGCTGTGGCGAAGCTGGCAGAGTAGTAAAAAAAGAGGAAATCAGCAACAGCTGTGACATTAAGGGAAACGCAGGGCACTATTCTTGGATGACTGGCACTAAAAGCATAGTCAGCCCATGTTGAAAGTTGGAAAGAAGGGAAGAAGCTGTGATTTCGGATTTTAGCGAAGACGGATGTAATGAACACAGAACAAGACGGCTGGATGGAAACAAATGAAGCAAGCCACCTGTGCAGTCATGTCTGCGTCATTATTTCCCTCATCTGTTTCATGACAAAAGGAAGCCAGAAGTCGGAGAATCTTTCACATTCACAACTTTTTACTAGAACTTGTTTGATGTCCCATCAAATATCTCAAGGCCTGACTGAAGTCAAAGCTCTGAGGCCCTCCAGCAGAGTAATTGCACCTCAGTGGCAGCTCTTCCCTGCAGCTGCAGGCTCCCACTCGGCGAGTGCACATGTATTTGGGCCCCTTATTGCCACATTTGCATAAAAGGAACAAGGGAAGGCCAGGCTGTGGTGGAGGAGACGGGGAGAGGAAGACGGGGGCACCCCAGAGGATTTATTTCATTTTCTGAACCGTGTTAATGCAGAAAGCACACATAGCTTGCATTCTGTTTACACAATGTCTTAAAAGGTGATTCATGTATTCACATACTGCATAAATATTGAATGATGCTATCTCTCAGAGAAAGACATATATTAATGCTCGTGACAGGACAAGATAAGTAAGTCTGTGAAACGCTGAGCCAAAGAGTTTCAGCAGAGCTTATTCTCTTCTCTTATCTCAGGTTAGAATTTAAAGTAAAGTATATTCAGGGCGGGTGTGTGATATTGACTGATGTTCAATATTTTCTTCAGCGGTAGACCACGAATTAAAAAGTAAAGTTAAAGCTGAAAAATCAGCAAGGGAACACTTGCATCGGTGAACACATTGGCACTTCGTCTTCCTCAAGTGGAGTTGTTAATACATGCACTATGGTGCTGTATAACAGTGACTTTGTCTATGTATTTAACTTTCCTCCACTTCTTCTTCTCTATAAGTATGAATTACTGTCATGATGATGATTTATTTAGAATGAAGAATGAAAATGAAATTTGGAAGAAAAGACGACCTAGACTAACTATTTTTGAACGTGATCATGCAGTAGATCCCTGCCTTTCTGATAAATGATTTAAACTGGCCATGTTAATTTAGAAAATAGATAAATTGGCTCCTAGAAACTCCTTTTCTAACCATTATTTCCCCTGAGAAACCCAAATTCCGCTCCCGCCACCACAACCTTCGTCTCATCTGGTTGTACCGATCATAAAGTGCTCAAAGTTGAACCTTCCAGACTCTATGAAGTCACCCACATTTACTCCTGATATTGCACATGTAAAGCAGAACCAAACATAAGAACTCTGCCCTTCTCCCATATCATAATGACATTTTTAGACAGAATAGCCTCTTTGTCTTACATTGAATATTTTTTGAAAACGGTAATAGTTCATGTGTAGCCCTCTGCTGGCATGAAGAAGAAATGCATCATTCATTTTTTGTGGGGGGGGCGTATGTGTGCTCACTGCTGAAACTGTGCCAAATGAGAAATTTGTATGTGTGTGTGTGGTATATACAGCATGATTTGTAGGACAGACCCACTCTTGATGACATGCGCGCAGGCTTCTTTAAACCAGAGGCAAAAGGATAAGCCACTGTTGTTATGAGACATTAAATTAATTAAATACTTGTCTTTACCAGTATTGGTCTTAGAGTAATATTGGATTTTTATATCCCTCATCAAATCCTCATTTTCTTTTGGTCTGCTCAATTTTCCAGTTTTTGGAAAGGGGTCCAACTGCAGTCCATACAGAAAATTGCACCATTTGGCACTGCCTTCAGTATCCTTGTGCAATATTTGTGGGAGGTCAGGGGGCTGCCTCATATTTTGAAGTTACATCCAACATTTTCAAGGTCAAGTGGTTTACCATGACGTGCCTGGTGTTACGCTTTTCAGCAGCATAAGGGCAATAAGAGGATAATAATGGCAGAATTTATCAGTATAATCACAATAAATATCCTATGAACATTTTACTGCTGTGTCATGATAAAAATAATGCAATAAAACCAAAGTAATGCCTTTTAATGCACTGAAATAACCAGTTAAACAGACTTTTGCATGTTTGGATCAATGCAAATCTCATTCAGATCTAAATAACTGACCCGCCTTCTGCAGTAGATGACACAAAAATCAGGTATGCATTTAAAAAAGAAAAACAGTGAGTAAATAAGCTGAGGGAATTCCCCTGGAAAAGGTAATGATACAGTGTAGGCTCTTGACTTTTCTTGCCCCACATTACATAATTATAAATTCCGTCCTACTTTCATGAGCCTGTAAAAGTCAAATAAATGCAAAAAACTATTTTATCCTGAAGGTTAGCTGAGGCCTCCCTCTGTGATAACGGCAGTGCTTTAACAAAACTTTATCGCTTCTTGCTGCTCCGAGTCTGTGAGCGAGGAGCACTGTCAGCATATATTTATACACATGGAGGTTATATGACCATAAAGCGTGGAGATAGAGAGCAAACAAACCATCTGTTTGGCAGTAAAAGTAAAGGACAGTGGTATTATTCAGGGCAATGACGTGGATCCCGTTGCTTTTCCAGACCTCAGCTTTTGCTCTTAATGATTAAAAGTACCAGCTAATTTTGAGTTTTTGTAATCAGACTAACTTTTGGTTTTAGTCCCACTGCAGATCAGGCAAATTCCCTAATACAGGATGTTTAATGTGGTAAGCTCATCTGAAGTCATCATGATGCCTGTGCTCGTCCCTGGACGTCACGCCTTATTGAGTAAGAGGCTTTTGAAATATTAGGAGCAGTCAGATAGTCCCACAGTCGCAGTAGCTGAAGACTCCAGCATGACAGGCCGCGGCGAAAGGCGTAATCCCAGTTTCCACTTGCCCCGATCCATCAATCTGTAATGATTCATAATGCAATAATCTGGTTCTCCTTACCCTTCTCCCTCTATGTCTCCCACTCTCTCTCTCACACACACACACTAACACTTTTCCTGTTGTTTTTTAAAGATACATGAGTCATTGACTGTTGAATTATGTATTAGTACATATATGACAGAAATAGAATTGTTGTTTTGCTGCTGTCTCTGTGCAGAAGGCTCTAAATTATAGATCTAGTCGTCCTTTCTTGAATTATGGAACTGCAGAAGTTTTTGCATTGAGCAAAGATAATCGTTGTAGTTGTTAAAATGTTCCAAAAAGGCCTCACTGAAACCTCAGTGTTACTTTGCAATGCATGGTGTTTTCATCTCAAACTTATTCAGTTACTTATTCATTCCAAACTTGCAGACTCCGTGCTGAAATGGGTGGGTTTCTGTCTTTTGATCAATAAAAAACACCAAGCATTGAGAGGGAAAAGTTTCAGCTATGTATGTCAGCACATATTACATGACCCTGAAATCCGTTCTGGGAATAGTGTAATATTCCAAACAAATAACAGGATTTTCTCCTCTCTCAGCTTTATGAGTGTGTGTCAGGGCTCCCATCCTTCAATATTCTGTAAGAGAAAGAGCGCACGGGGCTAGCCATCCTTCTTTGAGTGGATTAAAAAGAAAACTCCCCAAAGATAAAGATGAAGACAGATTCCTTTAATATCTTTGTCATAACACAACCAGGACACCTTGCCCTTAGCCTGCACTTCTCATAGATATTGGCCAGTCAAAAATGATTACAGCTCTCTGGTTAGCAAGGCCACCGAGGGGATAAGGGGCCAGTTGTCAGTTCTCAAAGGACATTGGGACAATCAATCATTTGTTGTGAGGGTGTAACAGACAGCTAGAGGGACAGTAAGGACAGGGATACGATGTAGACTTTTAGTTTTAAACACCGAGCCATTGCAAATAGTAGTAACTGGTAAATAATTAATATTTGATATCATTCAACCACACAAACCTTTGGTTTGGTTTCTTCTGCAAACAAGCATTGTTCAAACCCACAGTTCTTTATTCCCAACTCTCGACAAGTTCCCAGGGCTTCCAGAGATACCCAGTGTGTTGCGCTGAATTACGGGAAATTGTGTAGAAAATGATACACAGCATATCTAGAACTTCCATTTGATGTGATTGTGCAGACATAAAAAAACGGCGCCTTAGTTTTGAATTCAGTATTTTACTCCAAGTGTAATAAAGCTCCGGTGAAGCAGGAAAAAAACAGATACTGAATATAAATGTGATGTTGTTGCAGGTGTGTTGCATCTAATGTTCCTTCCAATTGCTATTTAAAGGGTCTAGTGGCGTCATGGGTCTAGCTTGTCCAGTCATGCAGATCATTTTGGCTTTATTAACACAGGTTTTGAGATATCTGTCTCTGAAGGATATCTCAGTATATACATATATTTAATGCAGGCGAACTGAATTTCAGTTGATGTGCTGGCAGCATTGAGAAATGGCATTTAAACAAGCCTAAAAGCCTACAGCCATGCTAGCGGCTCTGTGATGCTGTACTTAAAGGCACAGCAGTGCTTTAAGCTAAATGTGAACATGCTCATAATGACAATACTGACATGATGATGTTCAGCAGGTATAATATTTACCATTTTCACTATCTTAGTTTAGTCTGTTAGCATGCTAACATTTGCTACTTAGCAGAAAATATTTTGACCTGATGATGGTGCTAGATGGAAAGTTAAGGGATCACCAAAGACATTGCAATTCATCCTGAGGGGGACATGCATGTCTGTACCTAACCTCATGGCAATCCATCCAATAGTTCTCGAGACATTTCACTGAAAACCAGAAATGTCAACGTGCTGGTGGTGCTAATGGAAAAGTCATGGATCACCAGTCAGTAGGATTCATCCTCTGGGAACCATGAATGTCTGTCCAAAATTTCACTCCATCCAATCCATCCAATAGTTGTCGAGATGTTTTAGTCTGGAGCAAAGTGGTGGACCGAGTGGCCGACAACATTTTTCACTGGAACTAGTTTCTATCGAACTAGCCCCTGAAAGGAAAACTGCTCACAGCAAGAGTAACAGGGACTTTTGATTCTAACAATTTTCTAATTAATTTTTAATTTCTAGTTTTTCAGTGATTTGATCACCACAAATGAGGTTCTATTCACCTTCATTGTATTGGAGTGTAAACAGAAATCCCAGAAATGGATATCACAAAAATGCCACATGTAAAACCAAAAAAGCTGCATGACAAAATTCTGTATCACTAGAGGTACATTGAGTGAGATAATTTGGGTGAACTGACTCTCTAAAAAGAAGGTAGGGGGAAGATTTGGAGAATTATGGTCCAAATAGTTAGATCTAATAAATGTCTTCATTTCTTTTCTTATTTTAATGTTTTTTTTTATCATCTGCACATGTCATAAATAAACATCTGATGGCTATTTCTAAATCAACCCAATAGTCCCTCAGAGCTTACATTTACTGTTAACTGAAATCCAAAACATGTTTTATGGAAACCTCTTGGACCAAACACAAAAACCAGCTCTCCACAGCACTTAAAAACCAATTTCTTAGCATCTAACTAATGTTTGAGACATTCCACAATGGTAATGTGGTTGAAAACATCCTAAAGGACCTTTCAGGGTGAGAACAGAGTGGAAGATGTTAAATCTTATGCCTCCACTATAATTCACGTATGACACACACAGGACAAAAAGAGAGAGGTTAACCTCTTGAAAACAAGCCTCTTCCCGGACCACAAGAATGCAAGTGAACAGTGTGTTTTCAATTATATGAAACCAGCTCGACCATAGGTTGCTTCATTTAGCTGCCTGTGTTGGAGTCTACATAATGCTCCTTTTCAATGAATCACAGTTTAGAAAATAAAACATGTCTTTGTTCGCCCACTGCTAATCAGACAGCCAGAGAGACTTGTCACAAGTTTCTAATTTTCAGATCAAACAGCTTGTGGATTACTGGATTTTCATACAAAAATAGGCTCCTTCCCTCAAGCAAAATGTACATTTTTGTGGGATTTGACAAAAGAAAATGCCACAGTAACGCAGTAACGATTATGAAATCTGCACTAAAGTATTATTGCACACTGTGGTGGCAAAGCAGTGAATTATGTCAGTAAGACAGTTCCTTGGTGCGTAGAAGGATGTTTTAGAAGTATCTGACATCTTGTATTGACACCAAAAAATAAATTACATTCACAATTTTTTTAGGAACGACATATTTCATCATCAGTCATAAAACACGAGGGAGGCAACAACAAATGATAATGTACATCTGTAATCATGGGGATAAAGTTTGGTGGTTTTTGCTTGGTGACAAAACTTGGATTTTTAAAGTTCTCTGGATTGTGGTTTACCAAGCCTCCCAAAAGGCACATAATCTCACCCAATCTTTCCCAGGCTCTCAATGTGCCACATAGAGATTTGCTTAATTATTCCCCATATGAAGGGACCAGTGAGCACAATGTGTGTTATTATGCTCATCCACTGGGTGCTGGTTTTCACATTGTGCCCCCGTGCACTCAGGTTTTTCAGACTCTGTAATTTCCCCGGGGTCTCTTGAACATGGCTGTCAGTTTGACTCTGGCTCATAGTTGGGAAAATGGCCACCTTCTCCTAGGCAGACATCTCATACCAGCTTGCCTTGGCTTGGCGACAGCAGGCTCCCAGTTCCCAGTCCAGCTTCCTGCTCTCCATGGAGGGCCCAGCTTGGTGTGCAGCCTGGGAATAGAGGTTGGAGAGAGGTTGGAGTGGGGACAGAGAGGAGGGAGCGGAGGCCGAGGGGAGAAGAAGGGGGCACATTTGAAGGGATATTTCCTTTCACTGCTTCCGCTCCTCTCATTTTCTCCTTATTATCAGGATGTCTGGTGCCAGACCTCCAGCTTGATCCAGCTGAGGTGAGAGATGAGATACAAAGTGCAGACAAAAAACTGAGAGTGGCAGTTGATCATTTTAAGATGAGGGGAAAAATGCCAGCTCCTGTTCTGAGGTCTGCTTTTGATTAAGCTTTCTTCCACCAGGAGGGGTTAAAGAAAGAACACTAGTCCCCTTTATGTGAAAAAATACAAACAAGTTATTTATTCATTTGCCCACCCTCCTTTCCCTAAACCTCCTCTATAATCCCCAATTCTTCATCAGCAGCTTATTCCTCTTCACATCTCAGCATGTGTTGCACCTCCTTGACTTCAGCTTCCTTGCTATTCACAGAGACCAGCACAGGCCTCTGCACCTCCACTCCCACACTCCCACAGCCTTGAAGGCAGATAGAGGTTTATCTGATGTTTAATTTACAGTGCACACTGCAGCTATACATCCACCAGCAGGCTACTGCCCTCCTCCACCAGGCCGCAACCTTTGCTGGCAGCCTGTGATGAGTTGTGCAGCCGCAGCCAGCTTTTATATACTGCCAAAAAAAGAGTTGGGCAGAGAATAAAATTGTGCTATAGGCAAAAGCAAGTCTGCAGGACCGCTGAGAGACAGAGTGGTTTCTCTACCACGGGGATCCACAGCACAGTGGGACAGAGAGAGCTCCATGCACACACAGAGACATTCCAGACATGCACATGCATCGCTACGGAAACCATCGAGCTCTCTTCCCTCAGGTTTCATCTTTCTCAACATGAGCAGTGACTGATCTGATTGGCCTGAAACGTATGGCAGCTCAAACTCGACTAAAGACATTTGGTATGTTACATTATTATTTGTAAAGTGATTTAAAGTCGTAATCCGTGCAGTTTAATACTAAACACTCATTGAGCAGCTAATGTGTCAGAGATACAACAAGAAGAGCAACTGTTGTATGTGTTTACAGCGCAGCCAAACAAGCTCCATGACATTGTTCAAACTGATCCACTGTCAAGAAAGGGGAAAAAAATAATTATTTTGTAGATGCATTTTGATGACAAATACATTGTGTTTCCTGTGGCTTCTTCACAATAACAGCCATACAGTGTTTCGCCAGTTAAATGGTTTTAATGTGAAGCAGCAGAAGGAATTTTCCGTTTCCATTAGCAGTGACTTAATATACAGTAGCACTGATACGATGCAAAGAGAGATGTAAGAGAAATAGTATTAATGCAATAAAATTGGGCTGGATTACATGCATGTGTCATTTCCTGCGTGCATACATCAGATAGGCAACCTGAATCCAGCATGAGAATGGCAGACTCCACCACTACTAATAAAAACTACTATATAGATAATTACTGAATGTAAATGCATTTAGTGGTTACTGCAGAAAAAATGGGAAACCATAGAATCAAAAATGGGGTTTGACTTCCTGGAAATGTTAAGGATTATAACTTTAAATGACTTTATGACACTAGTTTGGCTGCGAGTCAAAGATAGTAACAGTAGCAGGTAAGAATAAGCGCTGCCAAATCTAATCTTACCCTCAGATTGTCTGTACTGACTTTTTAAATGGAGTCACTGCATGCATTTCCTTGGCAATTGGTTTTCTTTCAAGTTAGAACTTAAGCTTCACTGCTCTGCATTCGCCGCTCTGTATTGAAATGGATTATACGTTAAATCAAAAGTGACTCTCAGGAAAACAACAGAAAGAACCTGCTGACAGCCTGTGTATAGACAAATAAAGACTTTATTGACCCAGTCCCTTTTACAGTCCACTTGGAGGCTTTAAAAAGGGCTTTTCTCTCTGGGCAACGTTAATGAGGTTTACCAAACTCCGCTACCCAAAGGTATTGTGGTCTCCCCTACAGCTGAGAAACTCTCTAATACTCAAGTATATGTGATTATTAAAATCTTAAGGAGAGTATAATGGTGTCTGGGGTAGATGGTATAAGCCACAAGACAACAAACATTATTCTGATGCGGTGCACTGTACATTAGCCTGTGAGACGCTGATATATGACTGTTTCACAGCAGAGCTTCTGCTAAACGCTGAGGTGTATGTTTACGTTGATCATAATCAGTGATATTTCTGCAGCCAGTCCTGTTTCCCCTTCACCATAAGTCACTGTCACACGTGTTGGCCATTTTGTCCCTGAATATACACGAGTGGAAAAGCTCACACTCGCGGGGTCATATTGAAGCAGCATAAGCGGAACAACGTTGAGATGGTGATATTTTGCAAGAGGCACACTGACAGAGGAGAGAGAGAAACTGGAGAGTGCGCTCATTATGCTGCCTTGAACTCTGAGGTCAGGGACAGGAAGGAAGCCGGTGGACACAGCGCCAAACTAGAACGGAGGTATTTTTTTTGTTTTTAAAGCGACCACAGATAATGAGATTTATTGTTTTCTACAGGAATGAGAAGGATAAAATCATCCCTCCACACTTTATTATTACAAGTCAGTGTTTATATTCAGGTTATTTATCTATTTTGAAAAACCCATGCAAGAATTTCACAAAATGAATAATGTGGTATATATGAAAAGAGGTCACTCTCCCACCACTGCTTATAATGTGGGATGTATCTACAAGGAATAAGCACTTGAATGAATCTGATTCATTTGGGGACAACAAACAAACAGGACTTCTCTGAGTCTGACAAGGTTATTAAGATTCAGGTTTGCAGAATTTATTTAGAAAGCAAATGACGTGTAAAGTACAAGATAGACAGTAATGCTCCTCGATCAAACTCACTCACTGTCGATACATGTACTGTCGAGCATGTGCCTTGTGTCCATTGCGTCAAAAACAGTAACTTGCATTTTTCATTTGCACAACATCAACTAAAGCGAAACATGCATGAAAAAAAGCTTTAAAAACTTAGTCCGGTGTTTTTCTATATTTTTTCTTATTGTCAGCAAATCCCATTAAAAGACCAAAACCAAAAATGTGTGAGTCCATCCATCTCTCAGCCCTTTCCTACTTCTCTATACTGTCAAGCCCACTGGTTCCTACTGAAAGTGTAAATATTTCAAAATAGCTCGCAAATATATAGTTCTTTGTTTTTTTTAAAAGGCTAAATGATTTTCTAAAACAGCTGGGCACTGTAGTTTTTAACAAATGTTACTCCAACAGGTGTAAAAAGTGTATTTGTTGGAGATCATTTGCAGCGGCTGATTAATACACATTTGGTGTACTAGTGAGTATTTACAGAAGCAGGACAGTGAATGTGGGATTGACTTAAAACTACAGTTCCCACATTCATGTCGCAATGTGGCTTACTTGATGTGTTTTAATAGCTGTTGAACAACAATGGAGCTCTATGTTGTTGTTATGTTATTATTATACTACTCATTGTTACTTTGGGTCTGTTCATGGGATCTGGTGATCAAGGAGAAAAATACACAATATTGCCAGACTTATCTTTTACATTTTCTTTTCAGCTTCCAAAGGGGTGAATGACAGAACAAGTTGCTTAAAGTGCAGTTTAAAATGCATTACGTTCTTCATACATATACAACATATGAGTGATGTTTGTGTCAAACCAGTGTAAAGTCAAATATGTTTATGGCTGAAATGAAATCAGTGCACAAAACTGCATGTTTGCCGTGCTCACTCATGGTACTATGCAAAGAGCCTGGAGATCTGTACCAGGCTTTACACACACTGAAAATGGTGCCAGTGATTTACAGTAGAGAGTCGATGCAAATGCCGTGGAAACATCCCATTGGTTTGTGAACTGAAAGTCTGTTTTTTATTGCCTACACTTGTGAATAAATGAATGTAAACTGGTTGCACCTCCCATGAGACTAGACAACCAAGTCATTAAATGTGATGAAGCTTTGCTGGAAGGCCGAAGGGGGAAAAAAACGAGGAAGGGACCGAAAAGGGAGGGTTGCGGGAGTGAAAGAGAAAAGGAGGGGAAGGAGGGAGGATGCAGTCTGGAGAGAGAAAACACTTAAGCTTAATTAAGACTAATGTGCATTGGGTAAGAGTCAGCATGTTTAGGGAGGACTGGTGTGGAGAGTTCGTCACAGCAGGAGAGCATTACAGTAGAGTTTCACAACAGATGAAGAAGGGCGTGATGTAATAAAGTGTTTGATACCTACAGCGTTGATCATGTCTTGCTACATCCAGTAGGAAGGGAAGGTCAGCAGCTATGTTGGAGGACAATTAAGACTGTCTCAAGAGCACAAAGTCATTTTCCACATATATGTATACTGTATATATACTTAGGTTACTACAAAAGTCATGCATTTGATATCTAAAGGCATTTTTTTTGTCTTTCATAGTTATAGTAATTACAAATTTGAGTCATTAGGTCTGTATTTAGTAACACAGAAACATTACGAGTGATGCCTTTTTTTTCTTCGATACTGTAACAACCACGAGCTTTGTCTGCATCTGTTAAATTATCTAACTTAGTCGAAAGGGTCAGGGTGAAAGGGTGATGCTTCATTGTTATTAAACATGTGGCAATTGTTATAATGAAATAATGATTTCAAATTATAATGGATACGCACATCTTATGATCAACATCTGGCTCTAAGTGAAGCCAACAAAAAACAAAGTCAAAATCTTCCAATCATTTACAAAGAGACTTTCCAACAGGAAGATGCTCATAATGATCAGCTGCTGTGGAAATATACACCAAAGTGATCACAGTAGTGAAACTGGAAAGATTAATTTTTTACACTTTACATTTACTTTATTGGAGCAATTTTCCCAGTCTTAAATTTTCTCTGTCTCTCACCATTACCCTGAATTCAACCATGAATTCACAATACCTCCCTTGCTTGTGACATTTCATTTCACCTCTAAATTAATACAGATGTAGGTAATGTGGATATGACAATGAAATAAGAATCATGAATGAAATAGCAAGGGATGCATGAAGTAAAATATGTGTAGGCCTGTCTTGTTTGTTTTACATGGACACTAATCTCAAAGGATTCTGTCTTGACAACCTGAGATTTCTGCCTTAAATAGAAATAATTTTCATGTTAATTAATATCTGTGAATCTGTCACTGAGTGCATGAAATTTTGTACAGACATTCATGGTCCCCAGAGGATGAAGCTTAATCACTTTGGTGATCTGCTGACTTTTCATCTAGTGCCACCATCAGGTCAAATTTGTAATTTGTCCAACACTTTGCTGAATACTCTGTTTCTGTTAATAGACTAGATAGATTGATCCTATTCATAAAATCTGACTGATGGGAAAATCTCATTTTGTGAATTTTGTTGGCTCAGGTCGGGCTCAGTTACATTGTCTTTGATGAATTTATAACAAAAATATAGTCTCTGACTCTGGTTGGGTTTAGGTCTCAAATTCAGCAGTACCAGGCAGGTTCAGTTAGGTCGGGTCAAGCCTGAAAGGCACAGGTACGGACTGGGTTTGGATCACAGTTTTAATTGATCTTTGATAGGATCACTTCATCTAGAATATTAACAGATAACCAGAATATGTTTCAGCTTTTTAGAAACACTGACAAAAGAAATGCAAAGCTACATTGTGGAACAGGGGCTAGCCCTGAAGTGGGGTGGGACTTTGGATCTCCATGGCAACAAGGCAACCATTCATGCAGTACATGGGCCAAGCCTGGGCCAGCAGTACTTTTTAAATTTGATATCAGTATACGGTGTATGAGAGTTGGGCCATTTATGTTTGATCTGACAGTCATGCTGTGTAAGGCCAGACCCGGGCCGAGGCGTATACTGGGCCAGAAGAAACACAAATATGTGGCCCAAGTATGCGCCGGATAAATGTTGCTATCTGGGTAGTCTCCTGGATGGAGATACTTTCATCAAGCACTGAATAAATAAATGTCTGATCACAAAAGTGCAGCTGTGATTTTATCTGTGGCTACTGTTACAGTGTACTGTTTAGCTGAAGAGATACTGTCAGTAACTATTTACACAGATTCCGAGTTCTCAGTTGTTTCTCCTGTTGTGCCTCTGACCAGCACTGTCTACAACGTGTTGAGGTTTAAGCACACAGACAAAAGAAAAACCAATGTTTACAAATGTGGCATACTATAATTCCTTTATTTATTCATTTTCTTACCCACTTACTCCATTTCATGGTCACAGGGGTCTGGATACATTCCCAGCATGCACTTGGTGGGAAGTCAGGTTGTGGCAAAATTTGATTTAAGCAGTGTGAGGTCTGGATTTTATTGCAGTCTGTGTCTAAATAGACAGTGAAACTTGCATAACTATTTCCTCCAGACTTCTTCAGAGACAAATTCTACAGTAATTTAGTAATGGATATACAGCACTTCAAACTGGTGACACACTGACACTGTCCTTAAATCTTGTAAATGGTTATTAAATCTGCTCTATCATTAAATCTACTATACACATGTTCAGAGACACACTCGCAGAAGACAGAAAGCTATACATGTGTGACTTATTTCTGTGTTTTCTTTACCTCATTCAAATTCCAAAAATTCTGAACACTTAATAAACAGCATTGTAATGCAAAGAAAAAGGAACATGTGAAGTAACAAAAGCATGGCTCAGGTTTGACAACAAGGTGACGCAGGGTGATCCTCAGCAGAGCAGTTGATTTATGTGATAACTGCTCTCTGTAACACATACCCACATGTGTATACACACACACACACACACACACACACACACACATATTCATCAGCTGCTGGGAAGCAGCCCGGGCGAGCTGTAGAGACCAAACAGCTGCTCTCACGTATCACCTTTCACTACCACACCAAAAGAGTAGCTCTCTGGGCCGACTAATGTCCATGTAGATACAGTCAGAGAGGAAATGTCACGGTTCCCCACAGAATGTTAATTGAGCTACCAAAACAAATACCCCCAGAGCCAGAACAACACATAGGAATCCCTTAATGATACTGTAGTGAGGTTCTACTCCCTCCTTTCACATTACAAAAGGAGATAAAACAATGAAATGGAAGTAATTGCATTGTGTATAGTCATCAATTTGCCATTTTGTTTTGGAAGAGAAAGACACAAAATAATTGACTCCATTTGTTCATTTTGATCCATATACGCAATGTGTTCTAATAACACATAATCTCCATGATTACTGCAACCTAGACAATCTGGCCTTCATTTTATATTGCATTATATTTTGAAATCATTATCCCAAGTATTCCACACACTTTAAATTCCACCCACTTAAAATTGTAGCTAACAACCTGTCCAAGTGTACTGATTAATGAGATTCTGGAGCAGAAGAGGCCATTACACAAAGAATTTTTTTATTTATTTATTTTTTACCAGACAATGTAGTTTCAGTTATGCAGTTTGTCTGCGATGTTTGAAGAATGAGAACCTCATCTCCATTAATTTACACACACATGCCATGTAAATGATTAGGAATTAGCTATTAGCTAACTTCAGCACTTCTGTATCTGAAAGACTGCAACCTGTTTGTACAGTGTCTCCCACAACTGACTATTGCGCTGGAGCAGTGGGAGCTGCAATTCAAATCTTCTCATTTCAATTCAATTTGTAGCCTGATTAAAATATTTCAATTGCCTTTTTGTGTGATAAATTTCTGTGGATGTCTTTCCCACTGAGTCAGCATTGATCTGTTTCCTGCCAGCACTCCAAGACAGCAGAGACGGTGTAACCAGCGGTCAGAGATCTTGTTCTTCCGATCAGTGTGTTGCTCATATCCTTGTTTCTACCTTTGACAAACCATTAGTCACATTGTTGACCATCCAGCTTTTGCCCCCACAGAGAAACTTATTGTTCATGTTGTCCATCTGGTATTGTTTATAATACAGTGTTGCTGCCCTACTAAATCAATATGTTCTCTGTAATTTGTATAGTACATTGCTTGCTTTTTTTGCTCACTTGTGTGAGTTTGCGCACGTACATCAGAAATATGCATACTGTACCAAATATGAGAATAGTTGAGTGAGACCAGGACTGAAAGTGAAGGGTGAACGTGCAGCAATTTGCTCCCTGAGGCCATGAAATTTAGCGTGTTACTCAAGACGGTCATTTTCGGTAAGTGCAACAGAGAACTAAATACCTGCTTACAAACTGAACCAAACCCCCGTTTTAGTGCGTGACAGAGTTAGCGGTCAGACCACAGAAGGAGTGAGCCACCCACTGAACATTCCCGTATAGAGGAGTTGTTTTGATTGAAACTGTATTGCATGTGACAGAGGAATTATCCCTGAGACTGCACAAATCTGATTCCAGCAAAACAATGCGTACTGCCACGAGGCCAGTGCAGTCATCCAAGTGCAGGATTTTCATCATTAGTCACCTACCTTGAAAAGCGTTGGCAGAGCTGTAGATTTTGTTTTCTGACGGAGTTTTGTATACAGCATGGAGAATCAACAGAGAAGAGAAGATGTACAAAATGCTGCAGCTTGCAAACTAATAGCCTATGTGCTGTAGTTTTTGCTTGTAAATTCCATTTATGTATGTGCTGTGCCTTCAGGAAAGAAACTTTTACATTTATTTTAATGATTACAATTTCTCTGTATCCCACAAACCACAAATATTGCATCATTTTATGCCATAAAACTGTCTAAATGCCTCCTTATGCAGAGATAACAGCATTAAATCATTTGCAATTAATTTTGTAAAAGAAAACAAACAAATCAAATCAAATCAAAGCATGCAGTAAATCAGCATGTTATGTGTAACAATTGATGAACTATTGCAGAATATTGCTACCTCTGTGTCTCCCACTGAAGTCCAACCAGGACACCTGCACACAGGGACATGAAACATGAGTGCAGCGGTAACCTCGTCATCAGAGCTGGATCCCTGCGTTTAGCACTGCCTGGGTCTATGATTTCATTACAGATGCTTGATTCAATACTAACAACTCAGATGACTTCAGGTCAATTACTCAATGACAGCGCTGCAGGCAACACCATCAATCACCTACAACTAACCTTCATCTCATCTCCCCTGTACGCCGCGGCTCAGCCTGTCCTGTTCACTGTAACAGCACACCCTGAGTCCCTTTTCCCCCCTTTTGAGCTCAGCTTGCTTGATATTGTACATACCATTCACTCCAGCCTAAAGCACCGGTGCCAAGTGCACAGCTGTGAAAACAATCATTTCACATTTATTTCCCAATTCCACGGGCTTAAAATCATTTCGTGCTTGTACCTGTATATTTACACAAGGCGGTCCGAGTGAGGTGCCTTCTTATGGGGTACTGAGAAAGAAAGCCATCTGATTGACAAGATAAGGCTTCTCTTTTGCCAGCACAAGGTCAATTGACTATACCTGTCACATAGAAACAGAGATGTTGAATTAGGCTCACACACAGTGGAAGAAGATATCAGAGTCTACAGCCATGCTAGCAGCTCTGTGAGGCTGTAGCTAAATGCTAATGTCGGCATGCTATCTGGGATTGCCCATTGTTCGGCCCATTAGTCCGACATCCCAATAGTCCAAAAAATGTCCCATTAGGCCGAAAGCCCATCTGTCCAACAGCCCGTTATGCCAAAAACACATTCCCATTGCTCCAATGGCACCATTTATCCAAAAATACGCACTCTCTCTGCAGTTAGAAAGAACTTACCAACTACACCACTCACTGCTCCAAACAATCGCCCATGTGCATCCATGAAGAAAACGTGAATAGCTTGTTCTTCTTGGGGGTTAAGGTTAGGGGTTAGGATTAGGGTTAGGGTTAGTTTCTCATGCAAACAAAAGCACATGGCTAATTATTGTGCACAACTGCATTATGTAGTGTACTGCAGCACCAATGGTAGTAAGGGCTTAATCCCCTTAGAAGAACAAGCGAGTGGGTATTTTCGGATAAATGGGCCGTCAGAGAAATGGGAATTTGTTTTCGGCGTAACAGGCAGTCGGACAGATGGGCATTCAATCCAACAGGACATTTTTCGTACTATTGGGACTAATGGGCCATCAGAACAGTGGAATGGCACCATGCTATCAAGCTCACACTGACAATGCCAACATGCTGATGTTAAGCGGGTATACTGTTTACCATGTTCACCATCTTAGTTTAGCTAGCTAGCATGCTAACATTTCCCAATTACTACTAAACACAAAGTACGTCTGAGGCTGATGGGAATGTCATTAGTTTTGCAGATTTGGTCAAAAACCAAAATATTGGACAAATTGAGATTTGGACCTGATGATGGCGCTAGATGAAATGTTAAGAGATCACCAAAGTTATTACAGTTTGAAGGGGGCATGTCTGTTATAAATTTCATGGCAATCTATCCAACAGTTGTTGAGACATTTCACTGAAAAACAAAAATGTCAACTTCATGATGGCAGTAGAGGAACAGTCAGGTGATCACCAAAGTCATTGATCCTCTAGGGACTGTGAATTTCTGTATAAAAGGTCGCGGCAATCCATCCTGTGGTTGTTGAGATATTTCAGTCTGGGCCAAAGTGGTGGATTGACTGAGACCGACATTGCCTTCCCTACACCACTAGCACGGTTAAAAGGGAGGTGGAAAATGGAAAAAGAAAGAAAGGGGGAACTCAGGTCAAGTGGATTAGAGGGGGAAGACAGAGTGAGGGAGACAATAAACGCTAAAGGGGCCTAATAGAGTCTCCTTCAGCCTGTGAAAGAGCTCATATAGAAAGTCGGTAGCCTTAATTGTAACCTCAGTAAACTTCAGTCCATTAGGATATTGACCGCCATGTCTAATAAACTGAGGCAACACAAACATCAGCCTCATATAGTCTAATGAGTTCATATTTTATTGGGCTTGTGTGTGTGCGTGCCTACAGAAGCAAAATGTTTGAAAGTGCGTTTAAAAGTATTTCAATGTTTACACACCAGTCCGACTGTAGCTTACTATTTCCTTTCTTTTTCTTTGTAATATTTTGTTTTATGGGCACTAAAAGATTAAAAGAATGATTAAAGGAATGATTTTGGCCAGCAGGGTGAGACGCAGACCCACTTCCCAGCTCCCAGCAGGATCCGTAGTTATAACCGAGGTAATGGCCTTGAACTGCAAGAGTCTTTGCAGCCTGAAACAGACCCTACGGTCACTTGCCCAGATTATTGAGCCATTACTACAGCTTAACCAGGAGAAGGAAGTGGAACCAAACTCACTTCAAAGGGATGGAAGTGAGCTGGTTGTAAACTGAAATATTCCCGGTACAGTACTGAAATAAAAATGTTTCTTGTGTGTGATTTTGCATGATTGTCTGTGCTCTGCATCTGTAGGTTTTGCCTCCGGTCTCTAAGGAAGACAGTTGACGGAAGATGGCCTATGTCAAGGTCAAGGCAGATGAGAGGAAGCGGCCAAAGCACAAAGAGCTAAAGAGGATGTGGAGGAAGAGGGATATGTGAAGAAAGGAGCAAAAGACCTTGGATTTACATAAATGACTATTGTGGACCTGGCTGAGGATTTGCAGACACGCACAGTATATTCTAATAAAAGTGCACACGCATGCATGCGGGCACAAACTCAAACAAAGACTCGGAGAACTGAATGTGAGCGATGAGGGGCACGTTCAAGGCCTTGCCACTGTAGACAGCTCATCTGTCGTCCTCAGAGATAAGAGGAGGATTCAGGCAGGATGGGTCCAGAATGTGAGGCAGACTGTGTGTCTGTCTGCAGGCCGAGCAAGATTGAAATCTTTGAATAACTGCTTTGAATGAAACGAGAAGCAATAATGCAAAACTATTTATTCAAGGATTTGCTTGCAGTCATTTTCTGTAAACTCTTGGAGGTATGGAAGTTCAGGACAGACAATATTACTGTAAATGGAGGTTAATCAGTTAGATTTAAATTTGTTTTACCACGTGTGTGCATGATACAGTGTATGAGAAAGTTCAAATTCAATTTGTATTTTTATGTTTTAAAATGAATGTATTGGCAACATAAAACTAAAACTCAAGTAACAACGTTTGATACTATCCTAATAAACATAATCCTTCTGTTATTATGATGAAATTAAATGCAATATTGGATTTCATTTTCTAATTCACATGTACAGTAATGTGCTGCAAATTCAGGTTTCACAAAATACAATATAAATACAATGTTGGAAAAAGTTTTTTAAAAATTATTTAAAGGAGCTAATTCAAATTTACATAAAGAGGCTAAGTTTGCATTTTCATTTTCACATTTAGTACATTGTTTGCTAATTTTAACACAATGCAAATGGAAAAATACATTAAATTAGGGTTATGCTGTGAAGTAATTCATGGTCATATATTTTATAAATCTTAATTTTTGCACTCATGATTTATTTTTCAACATTTTCATGTGAAAACTGGATTTGTTTTATTGTATTTGATTAATGTCAAATATCATGCACACACATATGGCAAATTAAATTTCAAATGCAGTGAATCATTTTCATTTTGTATTGTCAGTTCTAGATGTGCCTAGCATTTAAAAAAACAACTCTTCCTTTGAGAAAGAGAATACTTTGTATATAAATACTCTACAGATTTCCACCATCTGTAATGTATTTCCACACAAAGAGCTGTTTAACCTATTTTCTCTTTCTTGCTCAGACTGCCTTTGTGTCTCCTTAAAACCCAAGAGAGACAGAATACCATCAGAGCACTTAGATTTATTCTCATATATCTTATTCTGAAACAATGCAGTTGCTGTTGTGATGTCCTGATAGGGCTGGATATTACTTGCAACTTAAACCCAAAATGCAAAAACACAGGTCATTTGTCAAAGTATGGTAACTGTGTTCCATCCAGAATCCAAAGTCTGTTCCCACAATACTATTTTTGGTTGCAATTTGGATGCAGACTGTCCCAGAAAGTCACGTTCCGACTGCAGTCTGTGGGGATTTTGAACTTCTCCACGCAGCTAATTACAGTCATGGCTCTGCTCTTATACTCTGTGTCTATGAGGAACAGATGGACAATGGGTTTGACAGTCTGACTCTGTGACGCGTTACTACGCCAGCAAAAGATCTGGTCAGGGAGTGTGTCCCAGCAGTCAGAAATTATGAGAAGTGAGTATCATTTTAAAAACAGGAGGGTGGCTGAACGGATCATAAACTGGGTTTGGCCTGAAGACAGCAGCGTACAATACAACTGCATAGTGCTGACAGATGGTCTGTGAAAAAGCTGGGATGTCTGCAGTACCAGGCTGTGAAGTGGCAACTGCCCAGGGTGTGTGGATGCAGCGCAGAGTAGCTCCAAACTCTGGCAGAGAAAATGCTGATGTGTTAATATGAAAGTTAAACAATGGTTTAGCCAAATAGCCAAAATTGTGTGATTAGAGAGGTATTCAAAGTTCACCGCTTTCCTGAGTTCAGCAGAATTTTACAATCACCCAAAATCAAATAGCGCCAAAATTATGATGCATGTTCACATCAGTAACACATTTCCCAGTTTATCATGTTAGTGCTTATAAAGTAGAAGAAACTCTAAAGCTAATAACTTTGATTTAGGTCTTCCTGTGAGGCAGGCCAGAGCAGATGAAAGTTAATGCAGATAAATACTGCTATCTAGTGGAAATGTAAAGCTATTACAGAGTTTAGGAGCTTTATTGAAATGGTCAAGGGATATCCTTTTATTCTACATGCTGCATTATGTGTTTTCAGTCCAACTTTGACATTTGTAAATATTTTGTGTCACACAAAGACTGACAAATTTGCATTTACATGTAGACTCTATACCTTCATTAAAGCTGAAGTTGGTAACTTGTGTAAAAATCACTTTTAGTCATATTTGCTAAAACTGTCACTGTCATGTCCTGAGAGTAGTACATGAGACAGAAAAAATCATACTCCTTTGGCTCCACCTGCTGCTCCTAAGGCCATTTGGAAGAATTCACCGCTCCCTAGTCAAAACAACCAATNACAAAAATATGTTCATGTGATGTAATATCACATACGATCACATCATACATTCTGCTTAATCAAGATTGTTTTATTTCTATATGTATTGTATTTGTCTTCCATTATGCTATCCCTGAACCTGGAATAAACCACCTAATGTTATTTTTCTAGTATAGTCGTATAGTACTTAAATGTTTGGATAATCAAGGATCATACAAAATTCATATGTGTTATGACGCAAATTGTGAATTTTCTACCACAGAGTTTTTGTCAGATGTTCAAATTTTTCTTCTCTCTCACAGCAGACACACAGCAGACTCGTCATAGCAGGAACAGCACAGGTGTTACTAATAACATTAATGATGTCTCTGTTCCATTTAAGTGTACTAAGCCATGTAAGTGAGCCAGCATGCGCAATACTATGGCCCTGACATTGGCACACCAAATGGAATGCAGCCATAATCAACGTTATTAGTTACACCTGCGTGTGACGCGCTAAAGTGCCTGCCATGAGAAAGGTCTGTGCCGTGTCCAAAATCACTCACTCATTCTCTGTCAGTGGTGGAAAAAGTATTTAGATCCTTTACCTGCAGTGTAAGTAAAAGCAACAATACCATTATGTAAAAATACTCCATTATAGGTCAAAAAAGTGGTAGTAATACTAGTAGTAAACATACTGGTTATGCAGAAAAAGGGTCAGTGTCAGTGTTACATCATTATATAGTTCCCTTCAGCCAACCACTGTTCACTATTCCCTGCATATTTAACACCAAATAGCTTACTCTGTAATGAGTTATAAATTGGGATTTCATTGAGAAATCATCGTGATAAGCGGAATCACGGAGTGCAAGAATTCAGCAGGATTTGACAGAACTATGTGGACACTTTTCTGTTGTGTAACGACTGCTGTCAGTCCACAGGCATGTCGTGTCCTCCTGTCTTAAATGTTTATTGTCTTCAGCACTGCCAACTTGCTTTTTCTTAAGGAAGAGGTTCTAGCGTGAAATTGTATATATCAAGCCTTAGTGGTCATAATTACTGACCCATTATCACTGACCAGCTGATCATCCTTATCTTATTTAATATAATCAAAAATACACACCCAGTCCTAACACACTCGCTCTATCCACCTCTCAGTCACTCAGTAAGTACACCAATTTAAGAAAGGAAATTATTTGGGGTACACCCTAGAATAACATTTTCATTCAATTTGCCCATTGAAAGAATAATATGTTTGCTCAAGTTCTTGAGCTGGAGTTCTTGGAGCTTTCGCAGAGGCCACAGTTGTCTTGCCAGTTTCAGCACAGTCTGGTTTTGCATTCCTCTGCAGCAGCACGACTGCCACATCTCAGTCTGAGATGCAGCTTTGTCCAGATCTGAGTTCCTCTTCTGAGTTCCTTAGGGCCAGATGTATGGAAATGACCTCTAGAAAATGTAACCGTGTGCTGTGCTCACATGTTGGCATCAGTGTATATGCCCAAATGAAATAAATTAATGTTAAAATAGTGCTCAAACAAATAAAAGTTATTTTATATGGTTGCACTTCTGGTAACTGTTCCTAAGGCTTGTGGAGAAGGTGAACTGTGCCAAGCAGTGAACAAAGTCTTTCTTTGTGGTTTCTGCATGTGTTTTCTGTCCAGAACTCTGGGTGCGTGCACTGTATAATTAGAAATAATCACTTAGCTGAGTTTCATGTTCATGGAGTGTGAACTTTCCACACTTGTCCTCCTGAGGAACACAAACCAAGGTTGCCAGTGGTCATCCTGGCACCTTCACATACACTCCAACCGGCTGAGGGACCAGGCTGTTGGTAAAAACAGAACTCACTTTGACTTTACAGGTATGCAAACAGCTCCAAGAGGACAATAAACATGGTCTTCAACCCACAAATAGAAGCCAAGATAAATCTCCCTTTCTACTCGCAGAAAGCAACAACGTATGTGTTCGACGGACACCGAAAGTTTCACATGACAAGCTGCCTTCGAGGAGTGCAAACAATAGTGACAGATAGCTCAACTGGGGCAGAGAATAATGACTGTATACTGGACATGATTCCATGGTTTGCTGGTTGCAACTCAACTATATAACCGCTCAAATCTAAAAGGAGTATGACTGGATGAATGGATGAGTTCTCTTAAAACAGCAGTGGATTTAAGTTTTGACTATAGGATAGGGGCACGTACAGTTAGTCTTGTATGAAGCACTCAGATGATAAAGACGAAGATGATGATAAAGAAGAAGATGATAAAGAAGAAGAAGAAATATAAACCACAAAAAAATGCAGCTGCTAGAGATGAATGAAGTGTCACTAACATACACCTGTAAATGATGAGAGCAGAGGGATTTAAAAATGAGAGAGTGTCTGTGAACCTGATGACAACCAGCTGAAACCATGAAAAGAGAGTCGACTCATGAGGCGCAGAGAAAGAAAGAGAGAGAGAGAGAGAGATCAGACGTGGATGGGAGGGGGAGGGAAAACATAGTCCTGAGGAGTGAGAGAACAAAAGTGATGAAGAAGGTGTACAGTCTGATGTTATGTCAGGCTGCAGATGCACAGTAATAAGAAGAGAAGAAATGCAACAGAAGGGCACCCAGGGTGCTAACAGGCAGAGACAAAGTCATAGGAGACCTTGAGTCCAGCCCCAGTTACATGCAGCTAACACTGTGGGAGCAATCAGGTCACCATGCTGCCCTGGAGGATAGCCATTGTTGGTCTTTTCTACTGCTGCATCAAAACAGGTGTTGCACGATGTCGGACTAAAGGTAAGACTTGAACTGAAGCTCGATATGTTTATACAAAATGACAAACAGGTCAGTTTGTGTATGTGCTTGTAAGACAAGAAAGTTTTCCTTGCAAGACTTTTTTGTATCTACATGTTTCTTCACAAGGAAAAAAAAAAGAATATTTAGCAGCAGTGTTAATGTTATTTGAGTGGATTAATCCCAATTATGGGATAACTGTTTTTTTGCACGTGAGTAGTAGTTTTGTTTTTTTTAATGAAACAGAGATTAAATTAGTCTTGGCTGTTCACTGAGTGTTCCTTGGTTTGGAATATTAAACCAGAAAAACAGTGATCCTCATCTTTCTATTTTCTCTCCAAACTCTGAAGTTTTTACTGAAAACAAATTAAGCATAGTTTTGTAACATGAATATGTGTTGGACATGAGAACATAATCTCTAACATTTTACTGCAGTCCTCCCCCATGCATGAAAACTGCTCTGTCTTGAGGAGCCCATCTTCTTCCTTTAAACCAACTTAGAGTAACAGCTTAAGATTTAATAGAGCTGAATACAGTACAGTACACAAAATACATTAGAAAATAATTACCATCCTATACACATTTGGAGGTTAAACACTGTGTCTTTCAAGTTACAGCAGCACATTTAACCTCTGTTCTCATCTAGCTACTACAGTAGGGTCAGATGTCATCTTCACCTGTTTCTAATAGGAAAACAATGGGAGGGTTCAAAAATGATCCAAGAGAGGAAACTCATATTCCTCAAGTGGATGAAAAACATACTGCTGAGATATTCAGACCAGCTCTGGTCAGGGAATTCCTTTTGTCTCATCGGGTGGGATCTTTTGTGATTTGATAAGTGCTTTTATTCTCATCAAGGCATATCATCACTCACTGAAAAATTGAATTAAAATCAATTGTTGACTGCGGTGCAAAAATTCTGTTGACTGAATTGTCTGGTTTTGGCTATGGGCACTGACACTTCTCCATTGACAGGAAGTACAAGTCAGAATTCAAGAATGAAATCCAAGCAGCAGTAAAACAAAAAAGCACTTCATCATAAAAAATCTGGAGTTATCAGAAGCACATATTTGGCCTCTGTGATCTCTTTACTACAGAGTTCAGCTGGTAAACATGTGTGCAGCTTACTGATGTGAATGAGTTTTGGGTATGTCCAAATTTTCCAAACAAGTTCTAAGTTAAGCTCCCACATATAAACACACTGCAATGCGTTTCAATGGACACAAATTGAATTGCTTGAAGGGTAAGCAAAACTGTTGTAATGGTTAGATTTTTTTGGTCAGATATTGGTGAAATAAGTATTTCATCAGTACAGAAATATAGATTTATTTAATCATGGAGATTTGGAGGACTCACCAAAAAGGAAAAGCAATCCTCAGAAATACAGTAGTGCCAGCCCTTACTGGCCTTGTTGAATTTGGATGAATGGAGATCATTATCTAAACATTATGACTGATATTATTTGATCTGCAGATGTCTATTAAAATATCATCATCTTGTTGCACTTGTTGATCCTGATATAAACAAGTGGAAAGAGTGAAAGAGTTGGCAGTTGGGTAAATGACTCTGGCTTACGCGTTTAATGGATTTCTTAACTGCGTTTCCAAACGTCTCTCTCGCTTTCTTTATCTCATGAATAATAAATACTGTATGAGCTGGTCACAACGTCTTTACTCCGGGCTCCAGACAAAACTGTTCAGGTTTAATGGTTTTGATTGCAGTGCTGCAGGTTAAATAGCTGCCATCAAACAACAGTGCAGTTCAGTCACTGACGTTATCACTCGCTCTTCCACTGTCTCCAATTCTGCATGACTGTCTGTCTGCATTTATGTCTGTATGATTTCCTCTTTCTTCATTTTTTCCCTTCCATCTGTTCACCTTTTCATCTACCCAACATTGCTACCTGGAGCTTATCCTTTATACCATATGAAATGTAAACGGCCTGAGCTCCAGACTTTACATCCATTAATAAAACCAGCCAGCAAAGACTGTTGGAGATACTGTACAGTAAGTGAAAACAGGGGTCTAAATGTCTTTCTGGTCTGAATTTCTTTCTGCCTCCCCTCTTACTTTACCCTTTAGCCATGGTAGCAGCATGGCTCAATGGATGGCAATGTCAGCCTGTTGGTCGGTGGGTCCACCACTTTGGTCCAGACTGAAATATCTCAACAACAATTAAATGGATTGCCCTTAAATTTTTTAACCGGCATTCATGTTCCCCAGAGGATCAGTCCCTCTGACTCTGGTGATCGCCACCAGCAAAGGTCAAAGGTTTCACTTATCCAGTGAAATATCTCATCATCTACTTGATAGATTGCACCAAATTTGCTACAAACATTCATGGTCCCCAGACAATTAATCCAAATGACTTTGCCCCTGAATTTTCCTGTAGTGCCCTGTGTGAAATGTCTTATCAACTGTTGAATGGATTTCCCTGGCATTTGGTGCAGACTTGCAAGTTGCAGCTGCAGCTCTGTTTCTGTACAATTATTAGTCTTTTAAGTAATGTGACTGCATAGTATTCAAGGACTGTCTATGCAAATGCATAATGATTATTCTTCCTCGTGCTGCAATCATACACAAGTAAGGTTTTCGCCTGTGAGCTTTCTTTGACCGCACAAGATTTGTTGTGGTTAACAACCTGGTCTAAATCATGGGTCTAAGGAATGTTGTGAAAATGAGGCTGAAATGCTAAGCCCGTACACTGCATGTCGAAGTCATCTGGAGCCTGTTGTATAATTCGTGTGTTACTCCGCCTTTGATTCTTCTGCTGCCTTTGAAGTTTGAGGTCACGTCTCATCGCCTGCAGATAGAAGTCATCTGTTAGGTCAGAGATCACAGAGTCTGAAAAGCACAGTGTGCATATCATAGAACAACTGCAGTATGAATCTGGGTCTCACATGTGCCAGAACATCAGCACCCCAGTAAAACCTGTATTTCATGGTACCAAACAGTTCAGAGGTTGTTATTTGCTTGTCACAGGGATTTCCAACTTAACAGATTCAAGAAGCCTTTTGGGTCCACAGCATTAAATCACAAGACAAAAAACCTGAAGGGGAAGGTTTGCTAAGGGAACTGTCCTTGCTTTTCTACCACCCCTCATTCTCACTGCCTGTCTCTCTTTACCCACAAGCCCTATTCCCAGCTGCTAGCAGAATAAAAAGAGGGGTTGCAAATGTGGTGAACCCCACCTTCCACAACTCCTTTGATGACGTTCATCTACTATTTGAGGTGAGACAAATATATCTGTAGATATAGCGTTTGAAGTGTAAAACCAGCAAATGAACCTCAATAATGAACACTGATCATTTCTTCTTCTTCTTTTCATCTACTAGATCCTGTTGGCTGGCATACACATTGAGGCCGGTGGAGACTTTTCAGTGCAGGATGCTGAGCTGGCTTCCCTCCGCAAGACAAGAAACCTGGAGGTCATCTGTGAGGAGATCATTCCCAGGAAGCTAACAGACATATTTAGGCTCATCTCTGACCTTAAAAATCTCAGTGGTCACCTGCATCAGGACGATTTTGAGCGCACCCTGTTGACCTTGGTGTACACCGCCCAGCAGATGGTCAATTCCACTGCTGAACACCAACGAGATGTGTGGGCAGAGTCTTTTGTTAGTTTGTACAAAGCCGTCAAGCAGGATCTGACAGGGACAAACTGAACGGATACTGGTGTTGCTGCACAATGGCTCCATGTTGGAGTTTAATATGCACAGAAGAAAAACCTCCTTTTTGGAAAAAAAAATCCGAGATCAGCGGGTAGTCCTGATTTGTGCATTGAGGAACCATTGTATGCTGGCAGGCTATAAGGAGCCTGAGAGAAAAGTCAGAAACTGATACCACAAATAAGTATTTGGACTGATGATGACACAATTATTAAAATATTGACTGTCACAGCAAAGTTAATTCAAACATGAGGTACTCTATATTCATGAATCTATACATTGGATATAAACATCATGGATGTACTTCCATTGACATGTCAGTGTTTGTTCGCTAGCACCTGGTTGTGTTCACATTCTAAGACTAAAGAAGATAAAACATCAGGTTTTAAACCAAAGAAATCATTGTTTATACTCAACAGTGTTATGCTCTTTGAATACAAATTACTGTACACACACACACACACACATATATATATATATATATATATATATATATACATATATAT
>NTHP01000065.1:1347667-1401151 GCA_003416845.1 Oplegnathus fasciatus | reverse complement strand
GGAAGTCCATAAATTAATCTTATGCAAGATGTCATTTGCAAATGTCACTCCAAAAGGTCACGTGAAATGCTTTGCACCATGTTGTTACAGTACAGTGTCTTTAACGAAGGACAGGAGGTCCAAGCTGAGCTGCCTCTGATGGTGTGTTTTTATGGAAAATCCCCAAAATGGCACGATGAAGTGAGTTCACCACTCACAGAGCGACTCCAATAATGATCTGTGAAGGCTCTGGGTGCCCCAGTGGCTGCTTGGGCTCCAGGGCATTAGAATCTGCTCCGCATTTATCCAGGGAGCTGGGCACACCAGGAGGGCAGAAAGGTATGTAGCGGAGCCAGGGGGTAGAAGACAAGTAAGAGCTGATGCCAAAGGGAAGGTTGTAGACTTCTCCGCTCTCCAGCGTGTTGCTGGAGTCATCCTCGTGAGCCTTGTTCCAGGCCAGGATGCCTCGTTCATGCTTTGATCCTGTTGGACACGTGTTAAATGTGTTAAACCATACTATTACGGCCTACTGACTCTGCCTTCATGTTGTTTTCTGACTTAACTTGCTTGTTTGTTTTTCATAAAGCTTGGGAATGCTGCTTCATGTTGCAGTGACATGCTGTTCTTCCTGTTGTTCTGTCTTTAGTTAGTGTTCCTCTCCTACTACACAGTACAATACCCTTCTCTGAAAAATAGAGTCATTTCAAAACTGTTTTGGAATAAAACTCAGAGGAAATTCAGTCTCATGATCTCTACCTAGTTGAACTACTCAGCAATGAAGGAAGTTGCAGTGAGGGAAATTATTAAACACGCCCCAGGCACGGATATCTATGGACTGTTGTGATAATCACCTTAAGCTCAGCAGTCTGTCACTTAGAGTCACTTGATGGAAGATGAGCATCACTGAAAGGTTATTTGCTCTATATTGACTCTTCCCTTGACTCATCTGATGATTCTCTGGTCAAATGACCAAGATTACAAATTACATATTTTTACAATGTGATTTTGCTGTTAATACGATGATAATATGATGAGTTAATATAGATTATAATAGATAGATTACAGATTATAGATTACAATTTAAAAATAGTAATACTAATAAAATACATGAACTAATAATATAATTAAATGGGAAAAATACCTGGAATTGTGTTGTCCAGTATGAAGCCAAAGAAACCTCCTACAAACATACTGGTCGTCAGAAGTACCTGCAGCACCTGGTCGAGTTCAACCACACCTGAACACAACATAATGAAATTAGTTAAAACTCTAAAATGAAATAATCAAGTAAAAGCATTATGCTTTTTATAAAAAAGACAGATTATATAGTGAAATTGTATTCCTGCACCTGTAGCAATAGCTTTGCCGTTTTTTAATATCCAGTTAGGAATGACCAGACCAGTGAACATGGAGAAGCCAAAAATGAAGATGTTTCGAGACGAATTCATATCTGCATACTGAAAGTATGAGAAAAAAAACATAGGAGAAAATGTTACTATTTTCATGCAATATTTAGGTAAATGAAAAAAAAAAAAGATTGCTTAAGGTTTTAGAGTGTGTACCTGCAGATTAGAAACTCCTGCTGCAGAGATGACGCCAAACATGACCAGGAACATCCCTCCAACCACGGGTGACGGGATAGTGGTGAATATAGCGCCCACTTTACCAAACACACCCATGACAACCATCAAGACTCCGCTGGCTACGATCACCATGCGACTGCCAACCTGCAAAAACAAAAGAGAGGAAAAGAAAAAGGCTTCTCTTGAAACTGTCTGTGTTAGTACTGGAATACACCCTGAAAGAACAAAGGGTTATGCTTATCTACAAATGTGTCAGTTTGAGTAAATAACTTCCAGATGAACTTCTTGTTAGCCTTTATAGGGGCTCATCTTACCTTTGTAATACCGAGGGCTCCTACATTCTCGCTGTATGAAGTGGTACCATTTCCTGTACCCCAGGCTCCAGCCAGCAGACAGCCCAGTCCCTCAATACCAATACCCCTGTTGATAGCATGTTTAGGGGGAGGTGGAGCCCCAGATAGCCTGGCACAAGCGTGGTAGTCCCCTACAGACTCTATCATGGAGGAAATTACACCAGCCAGGATGCCAACTACTCCTGCCAGGCTCACAGTTGGCATCCCCCACTGGCCTAAGTTTGGATTCAAACATAAGGGAACAGAGAATGACACAGTATGTATAGCCTGCAATACCTTTTTCTATTAACTTTTTTATCGCTAAAAAGTCACTTTAGGTGAACGCCTCTTACCTGGGTATGGAAAAGTGATCCAGGGAGCTTGGCTGATAACATCTCCCTTTAGATCAGTGCGAGCCATGTAACCATAGTGGTCTGGTTCAGCAGGAAGTACGTCGTAGGTTGTCAAAATGTAGCAGATTAGCCAAGACAAAGTGACTCCAAGTAGAACCTGAGGATACATAGGGAGGAAAAATCACCTTTGTTGGCTTGTCAAGTGGTCTAAAGACAAAATGCATAATTCATTTCATATATCTCGATCACAAAGATAATTACTGGCAAACAAGAAAGACAATTTGTTTGATACATACGGGGAGAATCTGAAAGACGTAGACACGGGAGGTGTGCAGTTTTTTATCTTTGCTATACATAGGAAAGGGTACAGGTATGTGACGGAGGTACTGTGAGAACAGGATGATCAGTGCTGTGGTCCTGTGTGAGACAGGAACAAAGACATTATAAATAACAATGTAAAATTCACAGTGTTAAATATACATGAGTAGGACTGCACTACTTTGCAGCTTAGTCCAACATAAAGCAAAGTAGAGCAACTAAGCAGGTTCTTTGGCAGGGGACTTTTAATAGGCTTTCCTGCCCTGCTGAGAGATTAAGACTTTACACAGATTTCAAGTCTATTATTATTTTTTAAAACTTGGCTGTACTGTAGGAAGGGGATGAAGCAGATTTAACATAACCTATAAGTTTGTTTGGCAAAAACGCACTAAACTGGCATGAACTCCTTTTTACAGAGATCTCTTTTCAGCCTAGAGTTCATTTTATTGCTGACAGGGGTTGCATTACATGCAACATGATCAAAAATTTAGAAGAAATTAAATTATATCTTAAAATTTTGAAAATAATATAATGACAGACTTGAAATAGACTACTAATTTTTGCATTTGCATTTTTTTTACTCTGTAGCAGAATGATCCCAAACCCTAAAAAGACTCTGGGAATTTTACCCACATGGCAGAGATGCCCCAGTGGAAGCCAGCATTTGTACCAGCTGAGTCAAACAGGGACAGTCCGATGAGAGAGATGGTGGGAGCGATGGTGAGAGGTCCAATGAAGCGCATGAAGAGGCCAATGAGGCCAGAGAAACCAACAAACACCTGGAAGAGTGAGCCCACCATAATGGACCCCTGCAGCTGAGGACAGACACAAGTAAGATGATAGTCACAATGTGGCTTATTACGAAGGTATTTACCAGAAATGAGCATAATAGTTATTATCTTTAAGAATATATAATTGTCACATTTTCATTACCAAATTACACCTTGGTTTAAATAGCTGTTCATGCCAGCTGTACTGTTTCTGTTTCTCAAAATAAAGACCACACTCCCTATAAATCCTTAATGTTCCCATTGTTGCTACTGGTGATTGGTGGTCTGGTGAGGAGGACATGTCTTATTTGATTGTTCTGGAGGAATAGTGGTCTCTCTTTTGCAACCAAAAATCTGTTTCATGTTGTGCTGTGAAGCAATCAGTTTTCCCCATTAATCACCCCAGTAGCACACCATCTAAATTGCATTGTGGGGGCAGTCAGTGGGTGCCTATCTCATTTGTTTACACTGACAAGTTACACGTCCGACAGAGAAAAATCTATTTCTTGCGAGTTCAGACTGTTTTGTCAACCATTACCACAACACCCACTATCCATTACATTAAATGCTGTATTTTAAGATCCATTGATCCAACTTCCACACAATAAAACCACCTAGCCTACCTACACAACCTCAACAATCACAACAACTGCAGCTCTGCATTGCTAATGTTTTAACACACGAGAGCAAGGGTTCAAGCTAGCATGAAACGTGCACACATAATATTACCATTACAGAGCATTTGAACAATAGCTACCTTTGTGCAACTGAAGGGTCCCAGCCCAGGACTGATACAAATGTCAATTTGATACACTCATCATTTGATTTCCATGGGACAGTCCTAAAAATCATGTTTTTTAAAGTCTACACAACACTGTCACATAGAGTAGTTGACATATGTGTAGAACTCAAACCCAGTCTGCACACTGACCACCCCATGAGCTGCTAATGTTGCACTTAACCAAATGCACAATAACAGAAAACGACATTATATAGCTGGTCATAAACAAAGAGATACCTGCTCCGTGCTTACTACACCCTATCCCTGTTGGCACTGACTACTGCGAACTGAAATATCTTGGAGCTCGAACCAACAAGTCTTTAAAAAATCAATAAGCAGCGACATCTGAGTAAGTTATTTAATAATATATGAATGTTTAAAGCGAATGTGTTCTAACAGATGGTTCCAGTCCGCACAGAGCACCTGTTGTTTTGTTGTTTGTGTTTTTACTTAAAAGTATAATCAGGTTTTTTGTCCACTTGGGGGCAGAACTCAACAACAAGCTGAACATCATACACATGTCTGACATGTTATGGCCTTATAAGTTGATATGGCTGACGTGTTCGCAAACAGTTGCATATACTGTACATGCAGCAGACACAGAGCAACATTAGCAGTTATCTTGGAGTCGTGTTTTTAGCGACCTGACGAATGTATGTCATATACTGACATCATCATTTTAGCTCTGTTTACGTCTTTTCCAATTCTTGATAAATATATCTGGCTCTTCTGCTATATGCGCCACTGTGTTCACCATAGTCGCTAACTTTGTTTGCCTTTTGGTGCTGAGCAGGTGCAGTACCAGAACATTAAAGTTGCGAGCCGTAAAACCAAAACAAAGAGCTGAAAGATGACTCTGTGGAGATGAGAAGAACTGCAGAGTTGGATGACAATTTTCTGTGCGTTTGTCATTACGAGTGACACATTTCACATTACACATAGTCATTTGAGCTATTGGCCATATAAAAATATAGACTAGTGTAGCTTTAATGTATCTAATACAAGTTGTCTTTAGCTGGTTTAGAGGTGTTTGCTCTTAGGTCACTATCAGCGACTGTCTATGAGCGTTTTCACAGTTGTCTGGTTTTGGAGAGAGGTCGACAAAAAAGAAAGAAGAAGTTTTGATTAGAAAGAGCAGATGGTTTACTTACCGCTCTCATTCGACTCTGCCACACCTCTGTGAAGTCTGTGGAGGAGGTGTTGACTAGACTGGCATTTTGGGTCCAGGCAGGACATATCCACTCTGGCATGGACAGCATTGCCATGGAAGGTGCCAGCAATGTGAATGTACCACCTTGGAGAATGGGCAGTCTGGAAATAAAGAAGAATTTTAAAAAGGGAGCCAGACAGATATGACAGGATAGGAGCATTTCTAGACAGGGAGATATATCATGTTGGATGTTGTGCATGATAGCTCGGTACTTAATTTTACTTAAAAGCAATAAAAAGGTTACATTTGCTTGACAAAAGTGCAGCTCCTCTCAAGTCCACCTCAAGAGTCTCTATCTGTATCTGCAGAGCTGTTTCTTTCATTCTCATATGATAAAACGGTTGATTTAAATCATGTGAAGGTGGAGAGAGTGACTCTCTAATTAGGCTAACCGCTGTGCTAGAGGTTAACTGAGTTAAAGTCATCTGCTATGGCCTCACTCCACCCTCAACAATTCACATCAGACCGTAGCAGATACAGAACTTAAACAGTCTCTCACAGTAAGTCAGAATAGTTAAAGGTTTTAATAGTCAGAGTATTTTAGTGGAAAACATGGAAAACTCAAGGGAATAGTTAAGACACATAGCTAGCAAATATCTTTTGATGGGAGTTTATAATGTTTTCATCCTCAGGGACATAAATAATTAGCCTTGTTTTCTTTTGGCTTCTCTGGAACAGTGTGCCATTAAACATACCGATTGTTTTCCTTACAGCTGACCTCCAGGTATTTGGAGAGGGACAAGAAAGCGTCAGTGGTGCTAAGCCAGGGGAATGTGGATTTAGCAAGAACTAGATTCCAAACATAATAAGATGGAAATTCCTTCCCTAATCCTACTGTGGCACCAACATTCAGCCAGGGTGAGTCTGCACAAGCATTGTACAAGTTCAGAGCAACAAAATGCGGTTCAAGTTTGTAGTCTCCACAAACAAAATCAGCCAAACATCATTTCAAGTCTTCCGTGTGCATGTCACTGCACACGTGGGATACTTCACATGGAGTAGCTTTGTGAGAGGAGTGCTGCTAGTTTTGATTTTTTTTTTTTTTTCCTTTGGCTACTCTGTTCTGGCATCTGCAGCAACAGGGAAGAAGCTCTACTCATATTGCATTAGATCATATTGTTTTGTATTGTATATTCTGTTGCATTGAATGGTGTTTTATTGCATCTTATTGTATCAGGATGCATTGTTCCATATTGTACTGCATCAGGTATCATATTGTATTGTATTATACTGTGCATTTGGTGCCTAAATATAAATGCTGTGGCAACCAAATACAATTAGGTAACATTTATTATAACTGCAATGTAATGTAAAAGCTCTACTTTCCCTCTGATAATCCCTTAAATGGAAGCCGTGCCCACTAACACTATAGAATACGCTATTGTTCACGGTTAAGGCTGCACTCTAACTTTGGCAGGCCTCACAGGTCAAAAGAGGTTAAGAGGGAAAGGTGAGAGGTTGTTCTGTTCTGATTGTTTCATCAGGAGCAGCAGTGGTTAATTCCACTTTAATGAATCCTGCTGCACTGCTGGATTTCTTATCTTATCCTCTTATCTTATCCAGTGAATGAATGTAAATGATCCCGAGATTAGAAATAGAAATCTATTGTCTTCAACCATTTCTAATTCATCACCCCAGCATCTTGCAAACATCGTCCTGCTCATTAGCTACTTCTCCTTTGCTTCCTTACCTAATGCCGAGGGTGACTTGCAACAGAGTGCAAATACCAGAGACAAAGAAGATGGTACTGATGAGGTGGCTTTGCGTGAGGCCGTCATGCTGCAGACACAAGCCCTGAGACAAGATTAACGGGATGGCGATGATACCTCCAAATGCCGTCAAACAGTGCTGAGAAAGCAAAGAGATGGAGAAAATATTAAGGGATACGTTTAGTTTATGTTTGGTGTACATAGGGAAAAATTAACAATTTATTTTATGTCCTGTGGGGGAATAATCTGCCTCAGGTGGAGGTAAAAATGATCTTTGCATGTTTGCAGCACACTGAACATTGCTGCATAAGTGCACTCCCTATAAAGTCTGTTGACTACATGTATACTTGGAATGCCCCATGAAAGATGCTGTAAAAATGATAACTGTAATGGCAGATAGTGTAAAAGAGAAAAGTAAAATATATTTATATGGGCAAATACAACTAAGTCAGGACCTCCGGGGAAAGTAACAGCTGCTAAATACATAAAACAAACTCTCACTGGCTTTACCATCTCAACTGTATCTGAAGCAAATTTCACAATCAGGCCTACGTAAATAAAACCAAGTCTAACCAAGCGTGAAGGAAGCATCAAATGGCAGCTCTCATGTGACACTGTGGTCATGTTTGCATTGTTATATAATATCAGAAGCTATCCATGACGCTACATAGGCTCTTAATCAGGAAATGACTGGAGACTCGTCGTTAAACATGACCTTAAAACCCCTTTGCTGACGTACCTGGATGCCTAGAAGGATGCACAGGTACCAGGGAGGTACATCTGTTACACAATATGCTAGCTTGTTGCTGTCTCCCTCCAGGGACGTGTCCATTTCTTCTCCATGTTTTGTGTCAGGTAGATCGCAAAAGCGCCCTTCAAGCTTCAATTAGTCAGACAGAAAGGCAGACAGTTAAAGCTAGATATGAAATGATGGCATGCTGCATTGTTTTGCATCGTGGCATGTTGTTATATGAGTCAAACCTCAAAACAACAATGGAACGCTTGAGCATGTTTAAACTCTCAGAATCAGGTTTATTGCCAAGTAGGTTTTCACATACAAGGAATTTGATCTGGTATGTTGGTGCATAACAATAAACATGTAAAATATAAGAAAGATGAAAGCAAGTACTGCAGGACAGAAGCATAAATTAAATATAAAACACAGAACAAGAATATCAAAAAATATTATAAAAATAAAGAGAGAAATGAGAGAACTGTACAGTTGTGCAGGAATGTGCAAAAGTATTTGCTACAGATTGCCACCAGCACAATTCCTAGGTCCTTGTGAGGGAATGTGGTTAAATGCTTATTAGCTCCTGACTTTTTAGCAGCCATAAAAATAAATGATTTCCTCTAGAAATTAATTTTTCCTTTATCACAAGACATTGTAGGGTAAGATGAAAACAAACAGCCACAGTCAGATGAGTAACTAATTTTCAATAGTAGTGGAAGATGTTATTTATTTGAAGTTATATTCAGTTATAGATTAAAAATTCTGGTACGCAAAATGTATCTCTATTTACTTTACTAAAGTCCTGATAAAGTATCACCACTTTTGGATATAGTTAAGGTTTGGACCTAAACCACAAAATGTCTCTGTTTCTCTGACTAAACAGCATGTCCCTTATCTTCTAAATAATTTGATTTTAATCGTGGAGGAGCAAGAATGTAAACAAGTACATTCATGTGTATCCATGACGCCACTTTGCTACCTATTCTACCTGATGTCAATTATTAACTGACCATTACAAATAGTTTCGACTGTCGTACTACAAGAGAAAGTCACAGCGCATGTATTATCCAGTTCAGTGATTAGAGGAGAGATAAATCACTTATTAATACTTATACATACAATCCAGAAGTGTTCACATTCACACAATTTAAAAGTAAATCACTGGATTTTCATATGATTATTTACAGGTAGAAATGCTGGAGTGAGATAAGCAGCTAAGTGGTTGAAATAATTTGGTTTAAGCCTTATAATCATCAGAAATGGCTCCACAAGAAAATCTGAAATATGCAATCTTCAAAACATTTCCATTAAGTAAAAGTTATACTTACTGCAAATGCATAGTTGTCAAGACCATTACTTTCCTTTTCTGGAGCCATGGCAGCTTCAGCCTACAGGCTCAGGTGGTGGTCTTCTGAGCCCGAAAACAAAACAGAAAAGTGAAAAAACATTAGTGAGGTGGGAGGGAACACATCAAGGGAGGACTGGAGAGTCTAATACAGAAGGGAGAGAGGTGGGAGGTGGGAGTGCGGGTGGGCAGTTTGGTAGGAAGGAGCAGAGTTCAGACATGAGACTGCTGCGCTTGTTGATTGAAATGAGTCCCACCAGCAGCTCACGTGAACCCAATTACAACAGTATCAGTAGCTGACCAACCAGCGTACAGCAGGCAGGAGATACCCTTTCAGACGGAGTATGACATTTTTTCTCTCTTTCTCTGTCTGTCTCAAACACAGTCTCTTTGCTGACTTTTAATCCAATAGCAAGAGAACTTGGAGAAGCCTGAAAGAGCACAAAAAAGATAAAATTCCTTGAGAGTGGTCGGGAGCAGATCCTTCAAGTCAGTACTTACTGCTCTGGCCTGTTGTTTAAGACACAGTCAGGTCAAAAATAGTCTGAGAGAAATCCAGTCTTCGGGGCATTATGTGTTGCCCTTTCTAAACTACTTTTCTTCTAATTTTAACACCAAACATTTGTTCTGGGAGGGCAAACCTTTATAACTATCACATGATGCCAAACTATCACATGGCGCAAAGCTGTTATTGATGATGGGTAGATGTTCAGTAAATGTTAACCTCATTTCCTAATTTACCGTACAGCTCTATTTCCCCCAAAATGATATTAGATTCAATTATATTATTAGTCTCAATTAAGTGTTTGATAGCAGCCCACATCTACTTAATTAAGAGGGTCCAAAAGAGGGCGTTCATAATGTGGCAGCAGAGGATGCTCAGATTCTCACACTGTTGGCTTCCGTATGTCGGTGTATTTTCACATCCTCTATCCCTTATTGTTTCAAAGGCAAGATCCAGGTCACAAACTGGCAGCTGCATGACACCAGGGGGAAGACAAAGCCAGCAATGGGTTATCTGAGAACAAAACTTATCAAGGGAACACGTCAGCAGCCTCCAGCTGCCTCTTCTAATGCCTGTTTCACACATCACGTCTGGACACTACCAACTAGAGTTTTTAAGACAATTATGTGTTGTGTCACCGCATGATATTTGCAAGTACAGTATGTCATGTTTTTACAGCAAATCATACCTTGTAAACCTGTTAAGAAGTGTCTAAAACAAGACTACAGTCTACTGCCATGCCAGCAGCTCTGTGAGGCTGAGTGCTAGCATCAGCATGCTAACACGCTCACAATGTCAATGCTAACATGCTAATGTTAAGCAGGTATAATCATTAGCATGTTCACCATCTCTGTTTAGCATATTAGCATGCTAACATTTGCTAATTAGCACTAAACAAAAAGTACAGATTAGGCTGAAGGGAATGTAAACCAAGGTATTGGACAAATTAAAATTTAGACCTGATGGCGATGCTAGATGAAAAGATCACCAAAATTATTACAATTCAATCTGAGGGGGACATGAATGTCTGTTGTCAAGACATTTCTCTCCAAACCACAAATGTCAGTCTCATGGGGGCTTTAGAGGAAAATCACCTGAGTCAGTCTGGACCAAAGTGGTGGACCAACCAGCCAACCAACTGAGATTGCCATCCCTAGCGCCATGCCGCTGGCATAGCAAAAAATCGGCCTTCATACTGTAAATTGAAGCTGAAACTGATAATTATCTGTGTCATGAGCTTATTTAACGCTCTCCTCCAACAATCTGAGCAGGATTCAAAAATCTGTTTTAAGTTACAGGATACCATGAGAGACCTTTTGTCTTGACTGTTGTGGACTGTTCAAACAGAAGGAATGAGAGCTTGAAGAAATGCACGAGATAGAATAGTTGAAGGAAATTGAGCTCACATGAAACTTGCAAAGCACAGAGAGAAGCAGCGCCGGGGCAACATGAGGTCTTCTGCTCTGTGTGCATGTGACTGCCAGCAGTATATGAAGATCCATCACATGTCAGGTAGTGAAGCCCTGGGCCAGTATTCTTTTAAATGACTTTATGAAGGCAGAATTAAACCAGTCACGTTGTTATAAATATTATGCATGTGTATGTTAAATGCAAGCCATTGTATTAAATGTATTTTAGTCTCACAGCCAGCGATCAAACAGGTAAGCCATTGTCATCTGCTCATTCAAGCTTGCTCATCAAAGCTCTGACTCATATCTCAAGAGTCATATTTATGAATGTGTGTCCAATCACCAAAGCATAGCCAATTTCTGAAGAAAGATCTTTCTTTCTTTCTTGCTGCCTAGATTGAACCACAACCTATTGTTGATCATGTCATTCAGATTTTTTTACGTCAAACTGTAACTCAGAGGCACATGATCACATTAAGCCACAGAGACAGTGTACTTTTCAAATGTGTGTCTGAGAGGCTGTTCCATAATCAAATTGGGTGAGCGGTCAGTGGCTGAGTGGACGGGGAATCTTTTAGAGACTAATGTGTTGCACATGCTGAAATTAAAAGGAGATAATGATTATTGTTTTCATTTGAAGGTCTAATGTAAAATTCAAATGTGAACTAAAAGCTATCTAAAAAACAAGAACAAATAAAATGACATTTCCTCCTTCTCAAAAATAGTTTTCAGCTCCTGTATGTGAGAACTGGATAAAACATTCTTTCATTGTTATAACATTTGGAATATTAGAGCATATAAACCAATATTTTGGTAATGATAGATGAAAGTTGTTGAAAACAACATTTTATTTGCTTATTTTCATTGCAACAGGATGAAACACCAAGTGTATTTTGCCACAACAATACATCATTTTAATTTATGATAACCAAAAACTTCTCAGACCCTCAGGATACATTGGTTGCTTTGGATGAGGCGTGAGAATACTCGGCTACAGGGTGAGTGATTAGATGGCACTGTCTCGGGTCTGTGTAAACAAAGAAGATTTGAAGAATCAGTCTGACCTTAGAGGTATAGTATTGTTTCTCACTTATCAACTGGAGGAGTATGCGATCCTTTTCCTTTCAATGGGTATTCAACATTAAAGATGATCTTCTATCCTGTACTAGGCTGTTCTGTGATCAGAGAAACTGATCGGGTTTAACTAGGCACTATACAGTGATAGAAATAATATTCTATTACTGAAACATCACCAAAACATAGCTGAATAATAAAACAATGAAGTCATTATCCTTATTGTAGCATGCTGTGAAGTCCAGAGGAGAGGTGTGTCTAAAGTGTCTTGGCTCTCAGAATGTGGTTTCTTCTGATCCAGAGTCTCATTGTATCCCGTGACCCTGCTAATTTTACAAAGAGTGCAGCTTTTAAATAATCACTTACAAGAAGCTTAACCTTTGGTTCCATGCTCATCTGTGACAGATAGCAAAGCTTTTATTCATAAAATGTTGACTTTCACCACACTGTGTGGGGTAACATGTATGTTTGTTGCAATGAATTATCTATAAGCTTAGCTTTGAACAGAGTATATTTTTTGCTCTCTTTTATCAAGTCCACTCATGACTCCACACTCTGAGAGGGAGCGTCAAGTTTGAAAGGCACAGGCATTTAGCAGGCAAGGAAGTTGCTATTGGTTGCATTATGGGAAATGTCAGTTCCAGCATTTTTAGAGCTTGGCCCGTAGGGACTAAAAGTCAGGACATCTCAGCCTCTGTTATATAAATTTTGACCGTTATTTAACTTTAGCGAGGTGCAATACTAAATTACTGGAGTGCGCCTTTAAGGTTGAGTGTATCCATGTATACACACTAAGGTTGCAAGCTTGTCGATTTCCTGTCCCTTTACATGTTGCCATGTTGAACCTAAAAACCTTTTTTTCTCATCTGCTCCAAACTAACAGGTTGATTTGGTTTCATATATCAAACACATACCTTACACATCCAAACCACTCCATTGACCTTGTTCACAGCAGACATTTTGACTTGTCATAGCAGGAAAAGCACAAGTGTAACTATTAACATTAACGATGTCCCAGTAAGTTATTCAAGTGAGCCAGCATGTACAATACCAGGACCTCCGCTTTTCCTGCTATGACACATCAAGGTGTCTGCCATGAAAAAGGTCCATTAACACCTGATGTTTGATATGGTATACAGGAAGACCTCATAATGTTCTTATAGTCAGAGAACACCACTAGATGGAGACATACTAAACACACAAGACATTCTCTCCCGTACACCACTAGGCGTCACTAACAGCATGTGTTCCCTGTGTTTCTGAGAGGTGAACTGAAGTGTGAGAGGGCATGCTGAGGCCAAGGCGATAAGGATTAGCCTTCCAATAAATCTGCTGATAAGAAAGAGAAGCAACAATTTAAATATGTTTTACAGTTGAATATTATCTAGGTGTTAATCAGTCTACAGAACCACAGAGGTTTTGTCTGAGTTTGGCCCCACAGTGCAAGAATTAGATTTTCTGCTGGTTACACGGAAGGCAATAAAACCTCCAAGTAAATGTAACAACTCAGTTGTATTAAATGGTGTGTGTGAAAGAGTGAGGGTAGCTGATAATATCAAGAGTATAAGTTTACACGTTTACAATGAGCACAACATACAGTAAATTAAATGACCTAGAGAAAAAAACTTGACATCAATGGATGCTGATAGCTGAGTTTTCCTAGAAGTCTGCAGTTAGATATTGCCAGTTGCTCCTCCCTAATAATGACCATGTGATGCCTGTCAAACGTAGGCTGACAGGAGAGGGAGGACAACCTCACCTATCAGAGAGTAGAGTGCAACAAAGGTACCAGAGAGCAGAAGAAGTCAGAGAACAAGAGTTTTCTTAGAGGCGTTCATATGAGGAGTTTGGGATAGTTTGAGCTCCTGAATACTGGTGAATAAAGTCTACACTATAAAGAGACATCTGGTGACAACGGTGCCGATGGCGGGGGATAAACTGCTGGAAATGTGGAATAGAGGAGATACAGAGAAAGAGTCCTGCGTGGATCAAGAAAGGGGATCTCCGCCACGCAAAAAGTTATCCCACTCGATTGAAGAAATACTGAGGAGGCCCACATGTGTCAGAAAAGAGAAAAGGGTTCATCGTAACTGGTCTGTTATCAAGGAGAACAATGAACTGTCATGTGGAGGTATGTTTTTTATTACTCTTTTTTTTTAAATTCTCCCAGAAGAGTTGCTGCATCATATTAAAATATGATTACAAAAAATATTCCTGTTAATGTTTTCTCTCTGCCAATAGAAACTCCACAAATCAGACTACTTGAAGAGTCTCCAAAAGCCACCACAGACTGCACGAGTGAGTATTATTATTTATAAAATAGAAGGGAGAGGAATCAAGAATAGGTGCATGTTTAAATGATGCTGATGATGAAGAAGACGTCAGTGACAGTCATTTGTCTACAGGTCAGAGGAAAAAGAGGCAAACGAGGGTCACTTTCACACCGTTCCAGGTGCAGGAGATGGAGAAAGTCTTCCAGCAGACTCACTACCCAGACGTCAACGGCAGAGACCAGTTAGCCTCTCTCCTGCACCTCACTGAGGGCCGAATACAGGTAGGACTCATCATTTGTGATATTTAACTGCTGGTTTGAGTGCAATTGTTTGACTTTTACTGTCTGCAACTGTTTGTCTTTAGAAATGAGCGAGTATGCGCACTGGTGTCCATGAGTGGCATTTTTTACTTTGCATGATTTTACCATAATGGCAATATTCAATAATACACGAATGGTTGGTTTGTTTAAATGTTGCAATATTCAGTATATTAAAATGAGGCAGTATTTGATAATGTGACATTATTCTGATAAAATTCAAATCTGCACAACAGCAATAATTCTGTTTTCCTTGTCAAGCCCGTATCATTATTTTATTCCTTTTTACGATTAAGTTTGGTCAAATCAGCAAATGCTGACCACACATAGCTTTATTTTGCAGCTGATTTATTGCTGACATTTCTTTTCAATTGTGAAAGGAGTCAGTAAGTCAAACTGGGGTTACTAATAATTCATTGAATGTTCTCAAACAATAGACTGATTATACTAAACAGTCATATAGTGGAACAATAATAATAATGATCTTTGGACAGCTGCTTACATAAGGCATTACCTCCTAAATGACACATTACAGGATAAAAGTGCGCTAAAAAATTTATCATTCATTGATGTACAAAGAAATTGATCCAATTTGGGTCAATACAGCACCACGGCAATAATGGGTTAACTTTACCCAGTACCCAGGGATAGAAAACTACCCAAGACAAGGGGTTGTTTTGATCCAGAGTTATATTACTGTTGGGTTTTTTACGCAAACTAAAATATGGTCGTTACATGTCACTATTTATTACTGATTGTTAATAATATGTGTATTCTTTGCAGTTTTGAATGTTGCATACACAGTCTTTGGTACAACTAACAATGCATTTGTGGCAGTTTTAAGGTCAAACCCTGAACCCATGGGTTCTGGGAAAAGTTAATCTAATGTTATGTCTCTGCTATATTGACCTAAACTGGATGAATTTTTAACCCAGTGATTTTTAGAGTGTAGGATGATTTGCCCTCAGAGGAAAGTGATAAAAAAATATTCATATATACACATACGCTACATACTGTATATATTTGGCTAAGTTGTGAGTATATGTTATTCCAGGTAAATTGATTTCACGTGTTGTTTGTGCTTCAGATTTGGTTCCAGAACCGCAGAGCTAAATGGAGGAAGGCTGAAACGCTGAAGGATATAGAACTGATGACCAGACAGCACATACACTCAGCCAGTCATCCCCTGCTTCATTATGAGGTAAAACAAGACTATTCACTTTGTAAATAGCACATATGATATAAGAATAATTTAGGTAAATGCACCATACATTTATCCATCTCCGTTATAGTCCCATATAGCATCTTTCATACACAAAATGCAGCTCAAAGTGCTCTACAAATAAAAAAGAAAAAAGCAGATAGTTTAAACAGCAGTTCAAATATTGAAATGCATTTAAAAGGAGGAAGGAAGTAAAGTAATAAAACACAGTTTAAAAAATAAAATACACTAAAATTAGATTAAAATAATACAATTCAAGTAAAACAGTAATATTTAATATACATACAGTATATATGTGTGTGTGTACATAATCATATCACTCTTAAATCACTCTTTAAAATATATAAATTAAACAAAGATTTTGCAGCATCAATCTTTTCACAAATACAAAGATATGATTTGATACTGTACAATTGACTAAAGCAGTCATTATAAGCGATTGTACTGTATGACCATCACGGGTTAAAGCAGTGATTTCTTTGTTGTTTCTTGGAGACAACTTCTCATCACTATGCACTCTCCCAGCTCTTACAGAAGCCACAGCTGCAGGCAGCGTGCTTGCTGCCATGCTGCTTACCTAAACCTCTTCAATCAAGGCTGTTCCTCAGAGCGACGTCAACGCCCGCCTTGCTGACCGACACACATTCCCCACATCACAGGACTCTGTATTTTGACCCGCTGGGGACAGACAGATAGCACCTTCAGTATTCTTACGAGGGATGACACTGTTGTGTTAAAGTTTTTTTAATTACATGTGGTACAAAGATCAGTTTCTGATGATGTACACAACTACTGTAGACTGTAATCTGTAAACTGTAATCACTGTTTAATTGATGAGTTAGCTTCGATTGTCAGATGTGTTGTACATACCGTGTTGTCAACCTGAAATTAAGTTTGCATGTTAACATTTTTTCATTTACGAATAAAGTTGACACTCAAAATGAATATCCTGTCTTGCTACTGAAAGCGTTCAGCTGGCTTTCTTTGTAATAAAAGACCTTGAGATAAGTCTGCACTGGCGTATTTGTACAGATCAAGGTTTGAGGACACTGTGGCGTGCTTCTTGGTAGAGAGCTGTGTTCCTGCTGTGTTATTGTGCAGGAGAGCATTTTTGATTTTTTTCATGACACCACACTTCCTTGTCAGAGATAAGATACAGAGCTGCCATAAACTGTTCACCTGTTTGACTTTCTGACAGCCTGTGCTTATCTTAATTTGTCCTCGTAAGTCGGGGTTATTGGCAGGTCAGCTGGGCAATGTAGAGAACTAGTTGAGTAGGATCAAAGGAGGAATACCAGCTGAATGTATAGACAATTACTGTGCATAGGTGCTGTACTCTAGATATATGTAAATACTTGTGACTTACATGAAAAAAGTACAAAAAAAATGTGTATGTGGATGGTTTTATTCATCTTTATTTATTTTGTTAAACCAATATTGGGCTACTGTGAATGTATTTCACAACCTTCCCTGTAAAAATGTAACCACCTGTACTTTAACTGTCTCTGTTACATCTTGTGACAGTGATATTCTTCTGTGAAAAGGCTCCAACAAACACATGAACCGCTCACATCCCCTCCTTTCCGAGAAGTGTTACATAGGCCATTTTTCAAATAATGATCAATTATAAGGAAGATAACGCAGCATCGCCTTTGGTATCAATACCATAACTGATTAAATTTAACAAGCCTCTGAGTGCCGTTAAACTTTTCACCCCGGTCATATCTTCTTTTATTGCATCTGTTTGCTGTAAGATACTTTATCTCACTTTACTCCTGGCTGCAGGGACGGGGTAAAAGAGGACAAAAATAGTTGGTGGGGAGCATCAAACAAAAAACCTTGACCACGCTTGTGTAACTGTAATTTTATCATAATGTAGGTTTTGCTATTGTGATTACAAACTGGCATCTTAGTAGGCTCTGTCAGATGGATGTTTCTCTGGATAATTTGTTCTGAGTTTTTGCAAACTAATAATATCATAAAACAAAATTTCACAATTTCCTTGGACATTTACGCTGAAAATGCTTTTCATGACACGGGAATGGTAGACCACACGTTCATTGTTGTTTCCTGAATGGTATGTTCTGAAAATTTCAGCAGCATTATTGGTCAAAAGTTCCATAAATCCATCCAGTTCTTGAAGGGATTAGTCAATACTGCCTGCCTGTCCTATTTTTTCAGTTGTCTGTCGTGCTGTTAAGTACAGGACTGGCTTTGTGACAGGACTATGACAAGCATGTTGACGCCATGACAGTGTCAGACTGAATACATCATTGAGCTGTGCTAATATAAGCTCAGTTTAAATTTAATATATTCAGAGAAATCAGTAATGGACTTCTACAGAATAAATTCTACCTCAAGAGTGAGTTTCAACTTGTTATTCTGAATAGTTTCTGTATGATTGGTATAATATCTGTATGTCAGTAATGCTACTCCTGGTGATGCTGGAAATACTGTATAACATAAGTATACATGACTGTTTTCTAATCTTGTATTCTGACAGAAAGTTGACACACTTACTGGATGAATAAGATAAGAAAATTCATACAGCATCACTTTTATTTGTTTCAGTGTTTCATACCTCATCTTGAATTGAAAACTGCAATTTTTTGGCTACTTGGGGTCAGCGGAAACAAGCAGTGAACACAACATGGACACATCATCAGCTTTTAAGTTAATATGGCTTGTTAGCAAACAGTTGCTTTTTGACACATCCGGCAGTTACAGAGCAACATTATTAATCCTTATTAGTTAGTTATTATTAGTCCTGTTTCTGGCCTCCTGGCAAATGTAAGTCCAATATTCTCTCTCTTTTAGCTCTTTAGTTTTTGGTCTCCACCAACACCTGAGAAACATATCTGGCTCTTTAGCTGCTAAATGCTCCACTACTTTCACCAGCTAGTCGCTAACTTTGTCTGTCTGCTGCTTGGTGCTGAGCAGGTGGTGTACAGAGAGTTTTTAAGAGTTACTGTAAAAATAGTGACCATTGTTATATATTATATATAGTTTCTCAACACACTGTTATTCTAAGTTGAAAATATCAATTTCTGAAAACTAGTGTGAAATGAAAGTCAGACTGCTCTCAATTAGTCAAAATATGTAATTATAAAATAGCCATCAACATAAGTTTGAAAAAGAAAAAACTATATCACATTTATGCATTAGTGAGCTGTACATCAGCCATACAGGGAACACAGGCGAGGAGTAATGTTGGGCCGATGTCACCACCATTATTCTCATTTTGAGTTTAGGCTTTCTTTCTGTTTTTCTTTTTCAGTTGCCAGCAGAAATCTGAATCTATGTTTATTTCAGTATGCTCTGTTTATTGCACCAAACATATTCAGTGCAATAGATAGATAGATAGATATTGACTTGTCAGACACAGGTGTAACTAAAAACTTTATACAGTATATAGCTGCATTCATCCATGCATTTAGCCATCGTTACTGTTATTAGTAACACATGAACACATGTGCTTTTCCTGCCATCACAAGCCAAAGTGTTTGCTGTGAAAGTTACACTTTACTAAAATAGCCTACGTGTTTTTTAAATTGCAAGTACAAAAAGGAAAGTGGACATTAAACATATACAGCAACATCATGGAGGCCTGCAGGAAGACTCTGCTGCGTGAAATCTGCTCATGCACAGTAAAAGCCTTTCTCTCCCTCACCAAGCAAGAAGTGTTTAATTCATCCAAAACAAGAGTTTCAGCATTTTACTTGTTCATAACTAGTTAAATGTGAATACTGAGGGCATTTATCTCGTACAGGTGCAGGTGTGCTACTATAAAAATATATGGGGAAAGTATGTGTGTACATTAAATAGGATGTGATTGGCTGTGCAACCAGGATTTTGAGACGTGTACAATTTGCATAGATAGAAAATATTCGATGCTGTGCCTCACAGCGGCGGACAGGTGGCGCCATTGCACCCATGAATAAGCAGAAATGATGTTTTGCTGAGTGTCATACAGGAGGCAACACTGACCTGATTTTAAATCGCCAGGCTTCATCTATCTGCTGTTATGGTCGTGTCAGTGTTATATACCTGCTGTTAGGTGCTGCTGACAACACTGTTGAGGCAAATGTAAGTTTTCTCTATTTCGTTTTCTTTTCTCTTTGCCTGCCTGCGCCGGCTCTGAGGAGAGGGGGGCGGATATTCAGCATCTCGCAGCCTCCGCCCGCCTCCGTGGCTCTGTCCAAAGCGGTGGAGACACAGTGGGAACCGCAGACCGACAGGGGGACTGACAGAGACACAGACAGAGAGGGGCGATGGCCGCCGATGGAGGATGCGGGGAATCGGTGGATCAGTACCGGGCCGAGTTGGAGCGGCTCACCCAGGAACTGGCCGAGGCGAACCGGGAGAAGATCCGGGCTGCAGAGTGCGGTCTGGTCGTCCTGGAGGAGAACCAGGCGCTGAAGCAGAAGTATGCAGACCTGGAGACCGAGCAGGAGACTCTCAGGAAGGAGTTGGAGCAGTTACAGGAGGTAGGAGGACCTGGTTCTGTTGCTTTTGTTTTTGACACTGTGGCGAGGCAAACGCACTGCAGTCAGGTGTGTGCGAGCAGCTGCATCGCCCCGGCGGGTGTCCACCCAACGCTAATATGAGTGATGTCCTGTTTGTTGTGTTAGTGTGCACTCAGCGGGTATCTGCGGGCTTGATAGCCTTCCAGAGGAGAGTCAGGGTGGGGAGTGGGAACCAGGAGGGGTCGTTACGTGGTCTCCAGGGTCCCCAGCAAAATGAGGGATAGTTAATACATAGTTGATACATTTAATTTAGTTGAAAATCCTCCAATTGGGGGACATAAAACAGTGTGTAGTCCCATAATGCTATAGGTTTCATCCTGTATGAATAAGTCATAATCCATATAAAGTGAATAATTGATGCTTTTTCTGTGCAGTGAATCTGTAGGCAACAGTACTGGACATTGCAATATGTATATTGCAAGCTCAGGATTGTGCAGGAACACAGCAACATCCCCACACCATTGTGCTTCATTGTTTCAAGATCCCTCCCCTGCCTGTGCACAGCAACAGTCATTACTTTCAGGCAACTCTGCTGGGACTCTGGGCCTTTTGGTGTTCTGCCAAGATGTATATTTTTTTCTCAGAAATCCCTCAGTAATTGGATCTTCAGAGTTGTCCACTACAGTTTGCGGGGTGACTCAGTTGTCCATTGATCTGAACGTCAAGATAAGGATCTCCAGGAAGAATGCGCGAAGATGCAAGAACATCAAGACGTTCTGTGAAGATGCAAGTTCTTAGATTACACACACAAACACACACAGCGTTGTTGTTATTGTTCATCTTTCTTGGGATTAAAAAGTCCACAGATTTAAAGCGGAGAGAAGTGCTGTGTGATACAGCCTGAATAATGAAATGCTGGCTGTGTTCAGTCATTAATGCATACGTGCATATAGTAACAAGAAGCGGATGCTGACAGGGATTCACAGCTCAAGGTCGCTTATGGTGCTGCTCGGAAGCCAAAGGACCAAAGTGTGTGTGAGAGAGATAGAGAGTCACAAGAGAATGCTTAAGAAAGTATGAAGCATATTAAAGCTGCAGTGATTAGTCGATTAGTTGATCGACAGAAAATTAATTAAACTATTTTTGCAATTGATTTATTGTTTAAGCCATTTAAGCCTTCAGAAATGCCAAATATTTGAATTTGCTGAATTTCTTTTTTACATTATAGTAAATTGAATATTCATGGGTTTGGGACAGTTGGTCTGTAAGTTATAATAACAATAATAGTAATAAAAATAAAACTTTATTTATATAGCACATTTCATACAAAAAGTTGCAATACAACGTGCCTCACAAAAGATAAAAAAAAACGTAAAAGACAGATGCAAGAAATAGGAACATGTCAGAGATGTAAAATTAGACTCCTCAGTGGGCGTTGCTTGAACAATTGGCTCACCATGCACATACTGTAGCCAAATAAAAAAAAAATCCTGAAACCATCACATGCTCTGCCTATGCCTCTGACTGTCAGCACTCACCACGTTGCATTATGCATGCGTGGTTATATAATGTATTCACATCTCCCACTTTCTTCCTCGTGCCCTTTGATTCCACAGCTTGACTAGTTGAGCATTTTGTTTTGACTTGCATGCAGAATCCCAATGATCTTTGTGCAGATTACAGCAGAAAGTTAAAATGAAGAGACAGCCCGCTACAGCCGCCAGCAGAGCACTGTCCGGCTCATATCTTGCACTTATGGATTAGTGGATGATGGGTGATGTGGCGGGTGATGGGGGGAGAACATGATGAGACAGACAAGAGAAAGAAGCAGAGAGATAAATAAAATAAAAAAACTTTGGCTGTGTTGGAGAGGGAATCTGGGGGAGAGGATGAGATGAAAGATAGAGGGAAGAAAGTCAATGAAAGTGAGAGATATTAGAATGAAAACGTGCGCCTTTGTTAATAGTGCACTTACTTTTGCATCATTTGTAAATCCTGTGTAGTAAAACATAGATTTTCATATCGCTAAAAATGTCAGCTATAACTCTTTGTTGTGATCTGTCATCTGTTAATATCTGCATCCATTGTATTCTCTGCTTCCTCACCTGCCTGTCTGTCTGTCTGTTTGTCTGTCTGTCTGTCTGTCTTTGCTCTCGCCTGAGAGAGGGAACATTTTCCGGAGGTGATATTATTTCCACAGGAAAAAGCACACGTCCTGGTTCCTATCTGTCTGTCGCACACTTCTATGAATATGAGACCGAATGGCAGAGTGCAAACCTGTCACAACAATAACATCATGTCTACTCTCGCCGTACTCAGGAGAGGTGCATTATAGAAGGGCAGGTAAACTGCAAATGGAAATTGGAATTGCTTCTGGGACTGAGTGGCCTAACTATCGTATAACAGTTGCCAAAGACCAAAAATCCATTACACAGTCTCACCATCCATTTTTTTAATTTAATTTGAGAGTAAATTGTAATTTCTTCTTTCATCCAGTCAGTGTTCATTTGTGTGTCTTACCAGGTATTGAGTTATATCTATATGCTTTAAACAGACAACAGACTTTATTGATGTTATTCATGTACAGATTCCATTGAGTATATGCCATTGTGTGTGCAGGTGTGCATGTGCAAGCTGGCCGGATTTGCATGCGTGTTCCTACTGGGTTTGCATATGTTCTGTGGTGACACATATGCACTGGTTGTCTGCCCTCAGTCCAAGTCCCAGCTGGTGGAGAACAACTGACTAAAAGCACTGCTTGTACCACACTCTCTCTCTCATTCACACACACACACACACACACACACATAAATGCACGGCTCACAGACTACACACAACATCCATGCAGGACACTGGTGCCTCAGCTGCTGTAATACTGGACTAATTTAATCTTGCAGTACCAAACTTTGCACATGTGTATCTTGTTGTGGTTTGTATCTATATTCAATAGCCACAACGAAATGACAACACAAGGCCACGATGACAGGAACAAACAGACCAACACTCTCCAGTGGAAATTTGGTTATTTTCTCCTCTAAAAATAAAAATAGCAAACTAATATTTCCTTGACATGAGATGGTTTTCAAAGCTGGTGCTGTTCATCAGTGCAGTGTCTCTCTTATTACTTGCACAGTACATTCTTCAGGAAAAAGCTGCATGCGTCTCCTTGCTGTCTGCAGAGCCCAAGCAGAAATTGAATGCTAAGAGCGTGTTTCGGCTCTGAAAGTGTTTTCTTGCTCTCTAGTGTCCTCTCCTCTCCTATATATTTTCCCTTCACCCAGCTCTTTCACTCAGCCTCCCTCCCTGTCTTTCTCTCTGCCTGCCGGCCCGATCACTCTCTCATTCCTTGTGTCCCTGTGTGTGCATGTAATGTATGTCTCTGGATAGCTGCCTAAGCAGTGACGGAGACACCATTACCCCGTGGTTCTGGCTTGTTAGCGCTGTCTCTGGGCAGATCAACCTCAGATAGGACACAGTAAGAAGCAGAAGGAGGAGGATGCCACCACTGCAGAGTGGGAGGCAGGGTGTTCATATGGCTTACAGTAATGTTTTCATCAGGCTGTCAACAAGGCTTGAAATCGTCTGTCGATTGAGAGCACTGGAGGAGCAGCCTTGTAGTCTTAAAGTCATTTTATGCTAGGATTATTTCTTTTATTCAATTAAATAATTTTCTTTTTTTCTGTACTCACTAACTTGGAGGTTATTCTCTTAAATCTTCTGTATAAAGAAGAAAATCTTTTCTCTTTGAATGTCTCTGCATTTCATAGGTCTGCGGAGGAGTGTGAAAAGTAAGTTAGTCATTTCAGCCACTGGCATAACTCATCTTTTCAGCTCTTTTAAATTACAAGTCTGCAGAAGAATTGACATTTGTGATAAGTTAAGAACAGGCAACTCTCAGGTCAGTTCTGTTCCCAAGGCTTTAGGCTGAGAAAGATGCCAAAGGAAATCTACATCAAATTCTTCACTTGGTAACCTGAAATACCTAAAAAAGAAAGTTGCAGTCATGATTCATCGGGTCAGCATGCGATTGTCAAGACTGTGTTTCTATGTTTCTGTATAGTCATCCCTGCCATTGAACTTGAAAATTGCAGTAAACATAAAACATTTTTTTGTTTTCTCAGAGATTTGGCTTTATTTAGTGTGCCTGCTGTGCAAAGCACAAGGGTGCACATTTTGTTGCACTCTGCTTATAGTCAATCACTTGACACCCACAGGGAGAAATGAACGCCTCTGACAGTGGGTTGTTTTACAGACTTTGTTGTCTTTATTGTCAGCGTCTTTATGTTAAAGGACTTGTTTGGCATTTTAAGAAATACGCCTTTTCACTTTCTTGCCAAGAGTTAGATGAGAAGATTGATACCACTCTCATGTCTTTACGCTAAATTTGAAGCTAGAGCCAGCAGCCAGTTAGCTTAGCTTAGCTTAGCTTAGCGTAAAGACTCTTTCTCAGCCAGGAAGGAGTCACTTACACAACGAACAATATAACGTGTTACTTAGTGAGCTTTGGAGGTTCTGGTGTATTTTTTACTTTTAGACGGAGCCGGGCTAGCTGTTTCCCCCTACTTCCAGCCTTTATGCTAAGCTAAGCGTACTTTTGCTGCCTCTAGCTTCATGTTTTGCATTCAAACTTTAGAGTGGTATCAATCTTCTCATATGACTCTAAAAACATATTCCCAAAATGTCCAACTATTCCTTTGTGGGTATCTTTCTTAACCAGGATAACATTTCAAGATGGTGTCAACAACACAAACTTTGTGTTTTAAAAATTAGAAACAGATGAAACTGCAGTTGGCCTTTGTTTTTGGAAAGCCTGGTCTGGTCCTGATGTGTAGTTCAAAAACATGTTTTCTCTTGTGGCAAAGTATGTTTTAATAGTGCATTATTCTCAAGGGCCAGCTGTCAAATTAATAAAAAGCAACAACACACTTAGACTCTACTGTAGATGATTGGTTTGCTGTCAGTCCCTGTGGGATTTTCTCCACAGTAACTATCTGCATAAGTCAAGTTGATATCATGCAATCTCTTGGTCATCGGGGACCAGTGATGAGGGTGTGAAGCTGTTGCTTGACTTTACCTCCTTCAGAATGAATTATGAAGCCCAGCCAAGGACCTGCGCAAAATCACACTGGTTCTCAAACCCTCTGTGTCTCATACAGCAAGGAGCAGCACAACCAGAATGTATTAGAGATGAGGAGATACATTTCCAGAGGTGTTTAACATATTTTCCTCACCAACTGTTAACCGCTGCAGTTACATTACTGGCAAAATGTAGCAGACAAGCCTCTGAAGCGGCAGAGTTGTTACAGTAGCGTTAGGCAGGCCACATCTGGCGTTTTTTCTTTGAGAAGGATTAGCAAAACTTGAATACTTATTAACATTCATTAACTTTTTTAAACTATGCTCAGTACACCCTGGTCTGTTTGACCCAGCCTCCAATTCAGGGACAGCAATCACGAAAGAAAGCAGCTGGTTGTAAATCAATCTGTCCTGAGTGGGGAGAAAGGATGCATTACAGTTTTCTCTCCCCTCCTTCTCCTCCTTTCTGCTCCTCTTTTACATCAGCTGGGGTTCGAGGGAGGGCAGTAAACATGTATGGAGGGGCTGAATCAATATCTCATGAGATGGTGTTGCTCCCTTCTTTCGGTTGTGCTCCACACACCATCAGCCCACCATCCCCCTCCTCATCTCCTGTGGCGATCCCCCCTGCTCCCCCCATCCTCCCCTTATGCTCCCTCCATGGAGCGAAGTGGGAATTATGCATCGATTTCTGCTCTGTGTGGTGAAAATGTATCAGGTCTGAGCTAAGCTGCGCACCATTGTGTGTACTGAAGCGTGCATTGTGGAAATCGGTGCGTGTTGGTGAAACACATCTGACAGATTCCATGTAATTTCTTCAAAGTGGATCACACAGAACAGCTGTTGAATCAGTCACTTACAAAGCTTTTATAAGGAATTAAACTACGTTTGGCACCTTGTGCTGTCTGCTGGATAGCAGTCAGCCATGGAAATAAAGCCAAATCAGGGTTAACAACTTAACACTCAAGTATATTCTCTTTCAAAGTCATCTGAAGTGTAGCCATTAACAAATTATTATACTGTTCCTTCATTTTAAAGGGCATTGATGTTTGGAGGAAAGCAGGTATGTTCTGCTGATGATCATAATAAATGAAAGGCTGCAGGTTTGGTGACCTGTTGACCCCAGCAACAGGCTCAGGGATGCAGTTGAGCATATAGATAAGGACCTATCTGCCCTCGTGTGTGGCCTCTGGTGTTTTATATGGGGGTGGTTGACATGCGTGTGTTTTGTCAGGACCTGAAGGGAAGGTCATTCGTCTGTGTAGTTGAGTCACACATCAGGACCACTTTTCCTGAATGTGGCTTTTCCTTTTTGCTTTTTTTTTCTCTCCTGTGTCTGTGTGTGTAGCAGGAGAGGTTGGGGNNGAGGGAGGGGCGGCAGGATGGAGTGGTGGTGGTGGTGGTGGTGGTGGTGGTGGTGGTGAGTGTCTCTTTGTTGTTTCAGCTTTTTATGGTCGTGTTGACTTGATGGAGAAGAGGGGAGGAGAGAAAGTGGGGACTGGTCGCTGTATATAGAATGATTTAGAGTGTGTCTACTCAAACTACATGATTTTGTCCAGTTATTTAAATAAGACCCTTACTCTTTTGTTTTGTTGTTCTCTCTGCAGAGACCCTTCAGGCCTGCCCAGCCCTGCATAGATTATGTTTTTCAGAAAGCTCCTTTTTTGCTGCAGTGAAATACAGTCGTTGGTAAGAGGGAAGAGGGAACAGGACTCCCCTGCCTGCAGGCTGCTGTATTGATTAGTCGTCTACTTTAGCTGTGTATGCTGCAAACTCTGAAAGCATAGCAAAAAAAAAAAAAGCAGCCTGTCCTCTCACAAGGAAAACTTTTGTGTGGATTTAACCTTGTGTGGATTTAACAACCATGGTTGTGCCATCTGCTGCCTATATTTATTGTTATTGCTCACATGAATTGATTTTTTTTCACAAATCAGTACTTTAAAGCATCGCTGACTTCAGTTATTCGACCTTGGCTGTGTCTAGACAGAGCAATTTAGTTTCTGCTCTTTCATGCTTATCATCTCTGCATGCCGAAGAAAGAGAAGCCTCCTATCTAGATGACCAGAGGCCATTATATGTAGATGTAGAGCAGGAACGAGCATGATCTGCACATACACACTGGCATGCATGAGCGCGTGCACACCCAAACATGCACTTATAATGGGTGTGTGACACAGAATCAGGGTCAGTGGATTTGTCTTTGTCACTTCTACCCTGTTAGGGGATGTATAGGATTAGACAGGTATTAAATCATTCCATAGTTAACCCGTTTAATTAACCCTGTCCTCCATCACAAGAGAGCTGATGTCAAGTTAGGTCATGAAACTGAAAGAGGAAGAGCTGAGAGGAAGGAAGTATATATACATATATATATATATATATATATATATGATGTTGTAGACATTCGTGATTCCCAGAGGATGAATCCTAATGTATTTTATGATCCCCTGACTCTGGCGCCATTTTCATGTTCCCCTCAGGATGAATTGTAATAACTTAAGTGATCCCTGTACTTTAATCTGCCCAATGCTTGCAAGAGCTGCAAAACTAATGCCATGCCCATGAGCCTCAGCTGTACTTTGTGTTATAATTAGCCAATGTCATCATGCTAACTCGTTAAAAACTAAGAAGGTAAACATTACAGAACCAAGCAGAATAAGTGAAATTAGTCCTTTCTCTCAACTTATTGTACTTTTTTTTTTACAAGAAAGAGGTTAAATTCTAGCTAAAGAAAAGCATGAGAAGGAGCAAAAATGTTAAGCATAGATAAAAGACAAAAACAGAGAAGAGAGAGCATAGTAAAGACTTCCATGAGCCTGATGACATGCTACCAGTGACATCATCTAATTAGTAGCCAGTACAGTACAAGGATTCCCACAGGTCTGCGGGCTTGGCATGGAGGCTTTCCTGTGGCTGCACAAAAGCACTGAGTCACCCAGAGGCCCCATGTGTCAATACCAAGAGGGTCACTGTGTGCAGGCTAGCCGCTCCATTGTAGTCTGTGTTTGTCTGGCTTGGCTGAGTCCTCTTTATCAGCAGAGACCCACCACAGAGAGAGGAGACAATGTTATCAGTTGAATCTGTCTCCTATTGCTCTGTCTCTCCCTCTCTGGTGCCTCTGGCTGCCTCTCTGGGTGCGTCTGCTGGCACCGGCACAGAATACCAATCAGCCTGCGAGCTCTCAAACACCTCTATCGTTTTATTTCTCAACGCCGTCCTCTTTACTCACACACTCGTCCAAGCTCACTTTCCCTCGTCATGATTTTTTTTGTTTAATCTTCCTTGTCCCATGGAACACTTCTACCGCTTAGTCAAACAAAGGGATGAAGGACTGGAGGAAGGAGGGAGGGCGGTGTGTAGCAAAGAGGAGACAGAGTGGATCGAGCTCCACACTCCCTACATTAGCGCTCTAATTCTTCATCACCCCAGGCTAGTCCCTGAACACTTGGCTGACTGAGGAGACTCGGTACTTAGTTAAGGATCATAATGGAAATGGTGTGTTGTAATTTAGGAGGATTATGACGGAGGGAGAAACCACTTAAAGGATTTTGAAGAAGGATGGATAAAAGTATTTGACTGAAAACATTTGACCTTTGAGGGATTAGGAGCAGAAAGAAAGACACAGGAGAGGATTCAAGAATAGAGGAAGCTAGTAAAATACTAGACAGTTTGTACTGTTATGTTAGACCTAAGGGATCATGATCGCTGAAATTTTTCAGTTAGCCTTGTTTGTTCTGTTAATTCAGTGCTCATGACTCTGTGAGACTCAGTGAATCACTGTGTTTATCAGGTTGTACCCTGAGGGAGAGGATGTGTCTGGGACACAGCTTTACCTTATCGCAGCGGCACATTCACTCACTCACATAGTTACACACCCGCACACACAGATATACGCACCTTCAAACACAAAAATACCCAATCTGGGCTGCAGTGTATTTGAATTGTTATTTGGCTGCTGCACATGAGTTAGCGTGAGAGGCCGTAACACTGAGGACACATTGACATTGAATGTTAAATGTGCGGCTGAGAGTGGAAAGTAGAGGATGATGCACATCAAATGTTGTGTTTCTCACAGTTAGGCTGAACTTCGGAAGCTGATTTTCCGTTTCAGCTCAATGGGCAGATTATATCTATGTGCTAGTACTCCTTATAGAAGTAAAAGAATGAGTCGATTAAGCAAATAGTCAGTCTGCCAAAAATTGATAATATTATAAAAAATATTATAAAAATTAATTGTTTCAGTAATTTGTAAAGCAAAATGGCAAAAATCCAGTGGTATCAGCTCCTCAGATGTGAATATTTGCTGGTTCTTTGTCTTCTGTGACAGTACACTGAATACTTAGGGGGTTTGAAATGTTGGTTGGAAAAAGCAAGACTGCAATTGGCATTTTCTCACAATTTTTGGACATTTTTTGGACTAAAGAATTGATCGATTTATCAAGAAAATTACTCTCAGATTAATTGATAATAAAAATAATCCTTATTTGTTGTCCTAATCCCCTTTGGTGTAAAGTAAAAACACATTAGGGCATACACATTGTTTGTTTGTTGTCTGTGGTGTTGAAACTATTAAGTCATGTACTTGACAGAAAACTGATCAGTTAATCATTTTTTTTATCAAAAAGAAAAATTTGTTCCAAATGTTCTTAAATGTGATGATTTGTTGTTTTCTCAGTAATATTTCATTTTAAATTGGACAAATTTGGGTGTTTTGATGGTTGCTTCATTAATTAATGAAGTTTCTCTCTGTCTGTCTTTCTGTCTTTCCTCTTTCCTCCTGTCTGCCTGTGTCAGGACTCTCAGAGGCCACTCTGCATCAAAGCCTTGTCTCCTCCTTCTCACTCTGTGCTTTTTTGATTTTCCACTCCAGCCTCATGGCTCTTGTTCCCTGAACAAATGAGTGGCAGGATTCAGGGATGAATACCAGTGAAGTGCATGTAGGAGTGTGCCTGCAGCCATGTGTATTTTTTAATATGTATTTGTGTGCTGGAATGGCCTGAAGGGTAGGCCATGTGTTTTTGTGGTTGACTTGCTCATGATCTCCTGCAGGGCACATTACCAGGCAGAGAGAAAGCTACATATGACACAGTTACAGCTGGTACAGTTCGTGCAGTTTGTTAGTGCTCTGGTTTCTTTTTCCTGTCTGCTCAGAGCTTCCTATTTAATGACAAAACACAAAATCCTGTTCACCTCTTTATATTTTGACTATATTTTACAAAATGTCTTTTACATCCAGAAAAAATGAACATTGTAGAAGATATTATGGCGTTGTCATCTGCAACAGTTAATGGTCCATGATGATAAGGATGGAGTCAGGAGGCGAGGATAAAGAACGAAATAAGAGAGTCATTTGGGATCCAGCAAACAAATCTTAAGCCCAGCTGCCTCTCTGTCTACCAATGCAATGTCCATTCAACCAGGCACAGACTGAGCACACATAAGTGATAGGCATTCTGGGAAATAATCCAGGCATCTTTCTTATCATGAGCAGACTTGAGCCAAATTGAATCACTTTAACAAGCCACATCTTTTTAAATGAAAACAGCTTGTCCCCTGGCGGACCTTTCAGCTCCACGCAGCATGTACTATACATATTGTGTTGGTGAGAGAGCGACAGATGTGGCACTACTGTGGATTTGCAAACCAGCAGGGATTTTCCACTATAAAGCACATTAAGGCATTTTTTCGGCTGTTGTCCTGCATTATAGATATTTTTTTTCCTCGAGTGTCGGCATAATAGCATATTGTTATCAGAGGAATAATAGGCCTCCCTGCGCTAAATAGCATTTCAGTAAGGAGGAACAGAAAGCAGGGCAGTTCAGATTTACCCTCCTTACTATCTATCAAACATTCATATCACGCCAGCTCAATGTTTATGCAGACAGTAATTCATGAACAGAAGAGCTTTAAATGGTGCAGTAGAGCATGCCTGGGCACTCAGCATTACAATAAGAAGCTATAAACATCCCTGTTGGTTCACTAGAGGACTCCTGGTGGCTTAAAGCACATAAACACACACACACACACAAAGCAACACCTGTACTGTAGCTTCCAATTTGAAACTTTATTTTTAGTCATCTAGGGATCAGCTCCACAAGGGACGATACATTTTGTATGCATACACAGTTCAGATTTTAAACGTTAAATGTGTTGCTGAATTGTTTCGAATGTATTTTTTAATAATGTAATCACTTCTAATCATCTGCTTTATTTGTTAATTGTGTTAGTGTGACTGACCTCCATTCTTGCTGGGCTGTGATTACCCAGCTTCCCCTCGCTTGTGAAAATGTGCTTGTGTGTTTTTATAGATGACAGATCTCTTGACTTGGCACTTTTCCCTGCAGCCGAGATGCACATGGGGACGTTTCTGTGTCCTTGCTAAAGGGCGAGGTGTGCCGGGGCAACGCTTCCCATAAACCTATTTCAGTGGCTCATCATGGATGTGGGTTTTAAGTACACCAGAGTTTCATTAGGATACAGCGAAAAGGAATTGTGGGTTTTTAAAGAAGTGGGCTTTTAGAAGGCAGGGAGGATCTGATGAAAGACACTATTGGGTTATATTATGGGAATTGTAGGATTTTTGGAGTTTGACCCATACTAGAGACTAAAGTTCAGGATGTGTCGGCCTCTGCTGCTTCGATTTTGACCAATCTCTTTCTCTCTTGTGTCTCTTGTGAGCCCCCCAACTTTAAATCCCTTTAAAACGTATAGCAGTTCTTATTCAGAGCAACTGCAGCAGTCAAATTTCTAGATTACCAACATGGAGTGAATATTTCTATTATAGAATAGATTAAATTATATATTCACTAACCAAACTGGGGAAACTGCATCCTCAATTTAATTTGTATGTAAGGATCATAGAGACACATAGAGTTCTGCTTTGCTGTTTGCCTCCCCAGACTTGTGTACTGCACTGACTGTGAGTGAGTCAGGAATAAATCTTGTGTGTTTGTGTCTGGTTCACTCGCCTCAGGCTGATGTGTGTTTGTGTGTGTTGTCTTGTTATGACTGGAGGTCGACACATCGCATGCTGCTCCTGACTTACGTCTCTTCCATTTGTTACTCTGAGATTATTTATGAGATTCTGAGCTGTTGTTTTATTCCTGCTGGTCTTTGTGTTTTTTAATGGATTATTTGGCGTGGTCTCGAACACTCGTGAAAGTGGCGCGGCGTGTTTTGTAACTGATCATCAAGACAAAGTGAATGACCTGCATATGTAAACAAATGAACCCGCACGTTTCCTGGCATGCTGGTACACATGTTGCAGCAAGAAAGAATCTGCCTCTCTTTCCTTCTCTCTCTCTCTCTCACTCTCTCTCTCTGTCTCTCTATGTATCTATCTGTCCATCACAAACACACATTTCCACACGCACAGTTCTCTTCATGACGCCGACAGCTGTGTGGCTTCTCAGCAGCAGTCCTGCATGTCTCTCTCCATGGTACTGAAATCCCTGATGTGGTTGGCTGGGCTGACCATCTGGACAGGACACAACAGTGTGTGTTGATGTGTGTCTCTTTCTGTGTATATATCTACTCGTGTGTGTTATTCATAAGAATTTTCTTCTTCTTCTTCTGAGCTGACTAATACCCTGATTTCTGCTTTCGCCATAGAAGAATGAAGAATATACTTTGTTGTCCCCATGGGGAATTTGTCCTGGACTCCAAGTTGCCACACAGAACATCCACAATACAGCCACTACACACAATCAAGTTGGCAACAAGGCACGTCCGGGTCGCCAGCAGTGCAGCGCCACCATTAGCCCTCACTGCATAACTTATCAAAATGTCGTCGTAGCAGACAGAGATTAGAGCTCGGCAAGGCTATCTCAGATTGAGCAATAAAAGTGGTACATTTCTCATCTTGTACTTCCATAAACTATAATTGGGTTAGTACAACTAATTGTTTTCAATCTGTCATTAATCTACACATTTATCATGGTATAATTTAATGTCTTATTTTCTCTTTGTCACATTATCCATCAATTAATGTCTGACTGTACGGTGATTAACAATTAATTAGGGACTTTGGCACCGTCATTATTAATATATCAGGTAATCCAGATCATCTAATTAAAATCCTCATTAATTAGAACTTGAGTACACAAGGACACATGAATAGATCACTAAAAATGGTTGTTATTCTTGCCTGTATCCATATTTCTGCACTGTTTGAAGTTAAACGCTTCTAGCATGTACATTTAGCTCTAAGCTTTGCTCTATGACCTTGAAAATTTAATCAAGTCTAGATCCCTTGCTAGCTTTACATTACAGTCTATAAATAAACCTGTTTTACAGTATATGCTGCTGGGTAGATTATGGGGTATGTCCCCATAATCATGAAAGTTGGTGGAGATTAATTGCTGTTGTAGAAATAGTTCACTCTTCTTCTCCCTCCTGGGTGTAAAAATAGACTCCTGCTGTATATACACACACACACACACACATACAAGATCACACACCCACAGGTCCTCCCCTGACTCCTCATTAGGAGCTGCAACAGACAGGGAAGGATTTCAGGGTTGCACAGGCTCCTCCTCTCACACTGGTGCAGCAGTGGGTTTGTTCCCTGTTCCCTCTGCTCCTCTTTCCATAGCCCCAGGGATGAATAAGTATAGAAGGGGACTCTATTGTCTGGACTTTATCCACTGAGGCACAGAAGGCAGAGGAGCCTCAAGGTTGAATGCATTATGGGGTTTTCAGGACACAAAACCAAACAGGCTGCCAATCAGTGACTCCATATTAATATCATCCCGAGGAACTGGTATTAAACTTTAATCTTCCATAATGTTCTTTGCATGTTATCTGGCCTGAATCACTGCATGATGTTTGCCAATTAGGACACAGATACAGGGCTGCTGGAAATCCATCACTATAATGATACAGCATACACTATTGTCAGCAACGTTCATGTAATTAGCCTGAAAAATACAGAGCTGTCACGGTGTTATTTTTAGCCCACCAGAAGCTGTGGTGCAACAGCATCAGGAGGGCCATAGCATACTGTGCTCCTTTATGTATAAATGTTGAGCCTCAGCAATCACTGTCACTCACTGTGATTTCCTTTAAGAGGAGCAGTAGGCAGATGGAGCGGGCGCACTTCGAGGAGCGCGGCTCGGCCCGTGAAGCAGGGTTGTTATGAAACCATCTGCCTCTCGTTACGCATCCAAGACCCACCGATTCTCCGTGGATGAGCTGCCGCTGAATCACTCCCTGCATCTGGGCCAGTCCTACTGTCTGTGTGTCTGTTACTTTGTGGTTCTGCCTTCTTGTCAGTTGGCTCGTTTATCAGGCCTAAATACTGAATGAAAGGTGTCTGTAAAGCATCGGACGTTGGCGTAGAGAGCTTGGCCAGATTCTTCTTTACGTCTTACTTTTCTTTGGCCAAATATTTCCTGATCTAAGTCATTCCATTTACATTTAGGCAAAGTTTTCATACAGTTGCTTCTGTTATAGTACGACATTTTGGGAAATACACTTACTCGCTTTCTGGCCTGAGAATCAGATGAGAGGATGGCTACCGCTCTCATGTTTGTCCGTTAAATGTTAGGCTACAGCTAGTTAGCTTCGACAGGAAACAGCTAGCCTGGCTCTGTCCAAAGGCAACAAATTCCACCTCACTAATTAACACTTAACAACTCATTTATTTAATGTGTACAGAAACCTGAGTGTAAAAAAACAAGGTGTGGTTTTACAGAGGGTTATGTGCTGGACTATTTCTTGGCCGGGAGTAGAAACTTCCTGAAGTCTCTGCTCACTTCAGGAAGACTACAGGAAGTCATTCCTCCCAACCAAAAAATATATACACTGGTAGGTGGATTTTGTTACATTTGGACAGAAGACAGCGAGTTGTTTCTCACTGCTTTCAGTTTTTATGCTAAGCTATGCTAAGCTATGCTAAGCTAAGCTAAGCGGCTACTGTCTGAAGCCTCATAGCATACAGACATTAGAGTGGTATCAATCTTCTCATCTACTGTGACTCTAGGGAAGAAAGCTACTATTAAGCATATTCAGTTCTATTTTGCTAAATTTAGCTAAAAACATGTTTATATTCCTCAAACTAAGTTACTGAAAAAACTCAGATATCATTTTATCATTCATTTATCATTTCTGTTTTGAACTGGCCTCCAGTCACAGTACAATAAGAGTAAAAGTAACATCTATATTGCTGCATTTTACTTCTACTCAATTCTGTTCACACATTTTGTTCTTTCACTAAATCTTTGCTCTCTCCTTCGACTTCATGATACTAAGTCCAACAGCGGGACCCTGTGGGTCCAGATTTTGCACTCGTCCTCCTGTAGGGCTCAGCTGTTGCTGTGAGGCCCGCTCGGACGCTGACAGCCTCTCATCTGAAGCGAGAATGGGAGCTCATTCAGTCACACTGTGCTTGGAATTAATCAGCTGTTTTGTTCCTGAGGCCCTCCCTCTTAATCATTCACTACAATCGCACTGTGCCTCCCCAGAGAAGCGAGAGAGGGCACGAGGGCAAGAGAACAAGAGAGTGTGAAAGAGAGCGAGAAATAAAAGAGAGACTAAGAGGGAAAATGAGAGCGAATTATAATACTGTATTTTTGCGTGAATGTTTTCTGGTCGTTACGAAACAGGTCCTTGAGAACAGTTTTTGTGGTTGAATGGCTAAATGTTCTGTGTATTTACAGCCATTTTACTGGACTGATTATCACCGGCTCTTATTCATATGCTAACTGTCACATTTGTAATTCACAGGGAAAACAAAAGGGTCAAATGAGAATAAATATGTCTACCGAGGGAATCAGTGCCTTTCTGAATGAATTGTGCTTTATTTGCCTGATTTACAGCATGTGGATTAATTGTGAGTTTATATTGACATAATGGGAAAGTGTGTGTATCATTTTTATTTATTTGAGCTGTTTGACTGCAATCATCCTGACCGTGTTGACAGTGACTGGATCTATTGTTTAACCAGCGTTTGGCTGGTGATGAGTATTCAAACAGCAGGTCAGATGCGACAGAGGGAGGTGGTCAATAAATCTAATTAAGTGACGTTCAGATCCCTCTGCTGGTAAATTAGCTCTCTTCATTCACTCACACACATCTACACACCGATTTATTTAGCAACAGTGCCGCAGTGTGAGCTCATAACTTATCACCATAGTGGCTAAACATCCACAAGAGAATCCGTCCTCTCTGTGCCAGTGCTCTTTATACTCCAAGATCTGTACTAAAGCAGATTTCTGACCGTAATAAATAGCCCCTGTCTAACAATAGGACCTCATCCTACTGCACGCTGCTTACTTAACCTGTTAGCACATGAATCAGAAGTAAATAGAAAAATGAAAAATGACTAGCGCGGGGAAGAAAAAGACAGCTGCACACTGGGGCTCATGTCTTCTCCAAATAATGGATGTTTGTACCTTATAAATGATTCATCTCAAACAGAGAAAATGTTGTTATTATGGCGAGGTGGGATTGGGAAGACTCTTTGTGAATTATTAATACTGTAGTCCAAGATATGTGGCTCCCTCATGATTTACGCTGCATTCTCAATTTGGTAACTCTGTCCAGGAACTGCAGGACTGTAAGAACCATACATGCTGTATTGTTTACAGTTTAATGTGGCATTTGTAAACCATAAAATATTTTTCAGTGGATGCGGTATTGATCTATCGTTTCTCACAGAGGCCACTGCGGGCAACATTCTCATTTTTCCTGCTGATCTGCTGAGAAAGTGAAGGATGTTTCATAGTATTTATCGAACCACTAAGGCAGCTGCTGCATGTGTGGCGAGGAGTGTGCAGTTATAAGTCATGAAATTCTGTCCACATTCAGGCAGCCTTGTCAGGGAAATAGTGCAGGATTGCATGTTCATGCAATATAAATGATATGTTGTTCCCTTAACCTTGCACGGAGTAATTGTACATCTCTAAATTTCACAGCAAAAATGCTGTTGGTCTGCTGAGCTTTTGTGCATTTGTTTCAGCACTAGTTTGTTACAGTAGGTCCAGTACGGTAGGCCTGTTTTGCTGTTGATGCGTGCTTTGATTTTCTCAATCAAGCCTTGGCTCCTTTATCATGACAAGTCAGCTCTCAGTGCTGTGAAAACCTGTGTCAGGAAAATGGGAACAGTGTGTCTATTGATCACAGTGAAACATCATCCCACGTAGACAGAAAGCGGGTACCCTTGAGGGACAGCCCCTGCAGGTGTGCTGTCGGTGCGGTCGGTGGTCAAAAGTGCAGCAGGAGTACGCCTAGCGGCCGTGACTGCGAAAGATGTGTTAGATTTACTCTACATGCCAGTGGGTACAAATCCCTCACATGGATTAGGACGTTGATGTTATATGACAGGATTTGGATCAGTGTCACTTCAATTCTGACTTTGCGAAAGATGGTTGTTGGTTGCTTTATTCTTTTTTTTTCTGTTATTATTTTTGCATTGCATTGCTTTCACTCTGCCCCCATCCTCTGACCACCCCTCCTTTTCTTCCTCCCCAGGCGTTTGGCCAGGCTTACACCAACCAGCGTAAGGTGGCAGAGGACGGGGAGACCAATGAGGAGACGTTGCTGCAGGAGTCTGCCTCTAAGGAGGCCTACTACATGGGCCGTCTGTTGGAGCTGCAGACGGACATGACGCTGAGCCGCTCTGTGGCGTCCAACGCCCAGGCAGAGAACGAGAGGCTCAACGCACTTGTGCAGGAGCTACGAGAGGTGAGCTTGTCAACAGTTAGTCTGCACATCTGCAGACAGGTGATGACAAGGAAAACACAGGAAATCAGGCATATGAGATATGCGAGGAAACAGCATCGCATTAGCTGACAGTAGAACTCGTGCATTTGGATATACACCCACTTGGATAAATCCTTTTTCCTTGTGTTTATTAAGATGTTTTTCGTGTAGACAGTAATATAGTAAAATTTTAAAATCCCTTGGGAACACCTCAACTAAAATGGGAAAGTGCTGTGGTTGGTGGCATTTATTATTTATAATAGGATATTCAATTTAAATATGTTTCAGTAGTGTGTCAGTAGGGTATTAATGTAGCAACTGGTGTGTGATTAGTTTTAAAATTTACTGTAAATTTAATATGTGAAATATGGTTTGAGAATTTTAAGTCTGCTTAAAATTCAAATAATTTGAACTATTTTCCACATACAGTTGAGAATTATTTACTTTAACTTACATGAGATCAGTGTGTTGGATGAAAGCCAAAGGGTCACAGTGACAGGCAGAAAGGGGTCCAACCTCACACAGAAAAAACAATATGTATGTGCCTACGGTACGTGCAAAGCATGTGTTTATGCATTCATACATGTCTGCAGCCACTGTGTCGGGCAGCGCAGGAGTTCGAGCCGAGGTCAGACGCTGCGGCCACGACCCCATTGTGGGGGGCAAATCCGGTGCTAAGCTGGGGAATAAGTGAAATGCCCTGAGCTCGGCACATGTGGAGGGACAGAGTGAGCCACGCTACTCTCATCACACAGCCAGCACTACACTCACAGGACACACACTCTCATTCACTATATTCATCGGGGAGTGTTGAGAGGTTGACTTGCTACTCTCTGTACGTGTTATTTAATGTCATATACAACAGGTCAAGTAGTCGAGATGTTCCGCATTAAGGAGCATATTGAACAAAATCAATATTTTCAATTGGGAAGCTGATTGTCTGATACTGTATATTCATGATGAGTTGTTGTTCTTCACACACGCACCTGTCACCTGTTTGCATCACGATCATGGCTCTTTGATGATGTGTTCATCAGATGGCTTTTGGCTCTCTTTGAAATCCTCATTTGCATGCCCATTAACGAAGAGGAGTCGCCTTTTTTCATCGTGAGAAGCAGCTGTCGCAGCCACACTGGGGGCTTCATTTGTCACAGTTCGTGTCTAATCAAAAGGTTTTCACAGGTTCCAAGCAACATTTCACAAACACTATTAACATGTACAGATTCATCAAGAAAAACAAAGTGTACTTTAACCAGAGAAAATTTTGTTTTGCTGTTTTTATGCTGAAGTTCAAAGTCAGAACATGAAATAATTAAGAAGTGGGTTGAAATCATAGGGTGACCCTCTTTATATAAACATAGAACATTTGAATTCATAGCACAATCACCTACAGTGTATCAAGCTTACAAAACCTGTCTTAATTTTCCCCAAAAAAGTCACATTACTGTATATTTATTCACCACCCTGTGTCAACATGTTGTCTTTATTCCCCATTACCGCAGCAACAGTGGCAGTAATGATGAATGAATACAAGATGGCTGGACTTCTGCCATATTTGCCATTGTATCATGAATCCAATAAAGCTGTCACAGTCTGTGCTGTGAACTCCAGATCAGGGGTGAGTCGCCCAGCTCTGCCCTGTGGCGGGCTCAATGCCAGTGTTGTGAACCGCACTGTCCCTGACCCCGGCCGCTGTAGCCCCTGATCAGCTACGCTTCTATAGAGCCTCACTGACTGATAATTGGCCTCTAATCCTGTGCACTTCATACCCAGCTCAGTGTAATTCCTGTCATGAATATGTAATTGGACAACATGTAGCAGGGGGAGGTCATTATAATCAATAACACGGCATCCAAAAATGTGTTATTTATGTTATTTATGCTAATAAGCTTTGTTCTTAAAATGTAATTTGGTTTCTGTTATCTTTTCCTGGATTTGTATAAAAGTATTTTCAGTGCTGCTGGAGAAGAAGCCCTATTATACTTCTATGTACTTTGCAGTTGAGGCTCCATTAGCTTCAAGAGCATAGGAGCTGCTGTCAGCCACTGTACAAATCAAAAGGTTCAGTGTATCATAATGGTCTTTAGTTTCAGTCCAGTTGCCACTTCTTTTGCCATCCACTCTCAAACACACACAAATACACAGAGATTCTGGAGGCTCAAAGCACTGAAGCGGCCATATGTGTCTCTGAGTTTCTTCCTCCTGTGTGTGTACCCACCCACTCCTGACACTGTCTCTGGGTCAGCACTTCTGCCATATGCACAGAGAGCTGCAGGGAAGCTGCAGGCAGCTCTGCAGTGAGAGAAGCACACACATGCACACATATACTGTAAGTTGTTCATTATTTTGTATCCCATACTTGATATAATGCTTCAGTGCAGTAGTAGTTGCACTGTACCGTAAACACATCACGTCTGTGTTTAAAGATAAGAACCTCCTATTCTACTTCATAATTTCTGACTTGAAGATTATAGTCAATCTTTGGGAAATACAGACAAACAATTGTTTGCTGCTGAAAGCAAAGTAATGTATTTTAAGTGACCTGCACTGAGCAAATGTAGAAATTATCCCTCTTACACTATACCACCACTACCACCACACTAAGTAACTTAAAAATAACATGGAGATTGCTTTAAACTGATGGGGTCTATTCTTTTGGAGTTAACAGAGAGGACATTCAGAATCAGACTTAGGATTATGCTCAGGTCTCAATGTATCCCCGGTGCTGCCGCCTGCTGTACTTAGATTTATGGCTTTAGTGTCTGGTGCATTTCTCTCATCGACAGTTTATCTGGTCCAGCATATGCTCATGTTTCTCTCTGTGCACAGCAGGTGGCCCGAAATAATGATCTTTCTGTGAGTCTGAGGGTGCTGACTCATTGCATTTAAGATAATGAAAGTGTTTGATAAACGTCCCAGTATGGGTCTGAGAGCTTGGGCTATATGTATTTATGAGTAATATTACATTCTGCCTGCAAGGTCGTGTCAGTTACATTGATCAGCATTGTGAGACTGTGCACATCATCCAATCTTAAGCTGACGGGAGAGTTTTAGATATTGTCTGGCATGGATTTAGGTTATGGACTGCTTTCGTTGTACCCATCTTTCTCCCTCATATCTTTTTCCTCCGCTCCAGAGTAACGAGATGCTGGAGCTACAGAGGAGCAGGATGAGGGAAGAGATCAAGGAGTACAAGTTCAGAGAGACCAGGCTGCTCCAGGATTACACAGAGCTGGAGGAGGAGAACATCACGCTGCAGAAGCTGGTGTCTACGCTCAAGCAGAGCCAGGTCAGTATGAAGGCCGTCACCATTTCAGCACCTTCGCGGATTTGAACGGGATAACATTTCACTCACACATTTACTCATTCAACGAATTTCTCAGCTGCACCAGCACATTTTGACCCACACAGATTTGTCATCGCTTTCTGCCAACGCCCATCTCAGTCGAGATGAATGACTCACACTCAATATCGCTTCCAAAACCACCTTCGAATGTGGTCCCACTTATGTTTTCCGTATCAGTTCCAGGAAGCACTGGATCAAACGGTGCTCTCATCTAGTTGCTCACCATCCTTTATTTCCCTTATGGAGCTACAGTATCCCCCGTCCAATCACACAGAGTCATACAGTGTCTGCATTGGCCTTAGTCACAATTTCTAATACTGTACCTGCACGGGACTGGAGTAGATTAAGGTCATAAATCGACATAAAATCACATCACTTGTGATGTAAGACTTAGATATCACTGGTCTTTCTGTAAGGTTATGTAACAGTAAGTGACAGTTTTTTTAACTCAAATAAATGTATGCTTTTACCTGCTTTGTAATGAAATCCAAATTACTAATGATTTTTTTACCGCATCATCCAGGCATATTTTTATATTAAATATCGTGTGAAAGCACCATTCATGACCAAAATATTATATTGTCACATGATAAATATCAAGGCACTGAGTCAATAGTAGTGTGGTGTTTGATTTTAGTCAATATTGCCTGGCTTTAAAATCTGTTTTTTTTTTTAAAGAGGAAAACACTTTTCATACATTTCTAAAGAGTGCTTTTTCTTAACTTGTCTGCTGCTATTTTTTTTAGTTTTGCTCACACCTTCCTTATGTCCCCTCTATTTTGACGTAGGATTTGGCCTCCCAGTCCTTAACAAAAAGAAGTCTTATGTTTTTCTTTTCCTGTTCCCACGTGTCCTTCTCCTCAGGTGGAGTATGAGGGACTGAAACATGAAATTAAGGTACTCGAGGAGGAGACTGTCCTTCTCAACAGTCAGCTGGAAGATGCATTACGTCTGAAGGAAATTTCGGAGGGTCAGTTGGAGGAGGCACTGGACGCCCTCAAGAGTGAGCGTGAGCAGAAGAACAATCTGAGGAAGGAACTGGCCCACCACATCAGCCTGAGTGACAGCGTCTACGGAGCAGGGGCCCACCTGGCGCTCACCGTCACTGGCGTTGAGGGCCTCAAGTTCCCAGAGGAGACCAATGGAACCAACGGCACCAACGGCAGCGCCATCCCTGCCGCTAATGGCAACAATGAGGACAGCAACCGCCGCAATGGCCACCTTCACACGGGCACCGGATTGGCTAAGATGAATGGGGACTACCGACCAGTCCGGAAAGGAGAAGGCCTGCACCCTGTGCCGGACCTGTTCAGTGAGCTCAACCTGTCAGAGATGCAGAAGCTCAAACAGCAGCTGCTACAGGTGGGTCATAAGAAGAGGCCTTAAACCGGGGCAGTAAATCCCACAGTAGATCATCTTACCTATAATAACCCAAGTAAAATGTATCAGTGTTGTCTTGCAGCTGCTAGAAAGCGCTTTTGTATCATTGAATGTTCCTTCTCAAGGTCAGTGCTGACGCCACTTGAACGTCACAGTGGTTGTGTGTCGAGTTACTGTCTGGAAGATTTCAGTCACTTTAAAGCTGCGAGCAACGCTAACTCCAAGACAGTTTACTGCAGAGGGATAAAACCAGCAGCAGACAGCATATTAGAAGACAGCTTTACAGATCCATAGATCCCACAATATATTTTTAGTGTAGAGACTGAGGGATCTTGTCAATTGTCCAGCTGCATTCTTTTGGGCGTGTGTCTGTGTTTGTTTGCTGTACGAGTTTTTCTGTGTTCAGTGTTCATTGCTGCGCTGATGAAAGCAGCCCCGGTCACAGTTCACCACTGGTAACAGCAAGGAAATGACAAGGTGATGACAATTTGGGGACGAGAGAAAAAACACCACATAATACTGCAGGCTTCACTGAATGTTAGCTTTTCAAAGAAGAACACAAATAATGACACTAAACAGCATTTAAACCATATATGCCCATATGAACTGTAAATCACGTGTTCTATATAACGTATGCACGTGTTAATGTCTTAGTGGGATAGCGAAGCAAAAAAAGTCCAGCAGTAGAGGCAGTACATTTGCGTGTACCATAGGGAGCCCTGTCAGGGTGATAAGCGTCCAACAGGCACAGGGAGCAGATGTAGAGGCAAGACAGAGACAGAAGCTGACTACTTCTGCTTTTAGTTTAGAGATAAGGGGACAGAAATAGAGCCCTAAGAGGAAAATGAGACCCTAAGACTGAGGGAAAAACTTTCACACTTACATTTATACCACAATTACCTCCAACCTTGCACTGTGATAAGCTACATCTATATAAACAGAGAGTATAAATATAGAGCTTATATAATATAATGACCTGTCTTTCTCTTACAGTCACCTATGCACTGAGTCACTTGAGTGCAACACAGACTGATAAACAGGCTCCCCATACAGGAGGAGTACGTATATCATGTTGAACGACATAAAAATCATAGGCGGATTAGATTCATGCTACAATCTAATAAAGTCATCACTGCACATTTTTGCCCTCGCTGAGCTCCTCAGGGAAAAAGACAATTAAATTAGTGGCTGCTATATTAGCAGTGTGCCTTTCTCTGTAAACACAATTACCCACTAATCAATTTTCTCTGTCGAGTTGATTATTCGGGGAAAGATGTAAACGCCAGCAGCACTGTTCATCTAATTGCCAGTGGAATTTTGTAAAATCAATTTTGTCTTTCCCAATATGGACACTGTGAAAGAACGTTCACAATTTCATTTTAGGGATCACCCCAGGCATCAGTTTTTCTTAACTTCCTTCGGCGATTCTCAAGAGTTGGATCAGTGAAGTTTTACCCTTTCAGCGCCGGGGGAGCACACTCCCCTAATGGGATTACTTAATTGCTGTCCTTAAGTAAGGTGCACCACATGTAATTGCACACCTTTGTACAGTCAGAAATACAGGTCAGCTGATATGATACATTGTTAGTCCATGATTTGCTTGTGTTTCTTCACTTGCTGCCTAATAATGATGGTTGCATGGTACATTGTCTTTATCTTTATTAGCCCCTTAAAGTTATGGAGTTGTGCAGGTCATACTGATTATACATTTGCGTAACTGAGCCTCCTATACTGTAGCTTTTATCAGTGGCCGTTGAATATTGCTGCTGATCTTAACTTTATTGTGGGGAAATGCTGTAAATTCATAGGTTCAATTGTGTTTGCCAGTAGTTGGTTGTCAGTTCTGTTAACATGACAGAACATATCAATGCAGAGTGTTAATATACTGTATATATACAGTATATATGTATATTTATATATATAAATATATAAAGTGTCCTGGGTCCTGTCCAGAAACACGTATGCAGCATTGTATTTTTCTCTCACCATCTTGACAGCCTCTCATGTGATAGTGTATCCTCCTGTCCTGCAGGTGGAGCGTGAGAAGGCTGCGCTGCTCATGAACCTGCAAGAGTCACAGACCCAGCTGCAGCACACACAGGGCGCCCTGAGCGAGCAGAATGACCGGGTCCATCGCCTCACGGAGCGCGTCAACTCCATGAAATGTCTCAATGGAGACAAAGAGCTTGATGACCCACAAGAGAGTGAGAAGCCTGACGGTGGCTCCTTATCACCACCAGCCAATGGGCACCATGATCCCGATATCCATGGGTTTGAGATCCTGGAGTGTAAGTACAAGGTGGCGGTGACGGAGGTGATCGACCTGAAAGCAGAGCTCAAGGCCCTGAAGGAGAAGTACAACCAGGCTGTGGAGGGGCAGGGAGACAGCCACAGTGACGACAGGGTCCAGGCACTGAGTGAACAGGTTAGTCGTTCTTACATGCAATGTATATTTCTCTTTTTACTGCTGCATCAATTGTAACATTGCCTTTTGCAACCAAATCTATTTTTCATTGGACAATATTAACTCCACTCAATTCTCGTTTTGCACCCTGTGATGTTGCAACTGATTTCGTCCAAGCAGGTAACTCATTTGGAGCGTAGCTGTCGTGAGAGCCGGGAGAGGGTGGCGAGCCTGGAGGCAGAGCTTCGAGCATCCGCGAGCACAGCCACAGAGAGCCAGGGCATGCTGAACGCAGCACAGGATGAGCTAGTAACCTTCAGCGAGGAACTGGCGCAGCTCTACCACCACGTCTGTCTGTGCAACAATGAGACACCCAACCGCGTCATGCTGGACTACTACCGCCAGAGCCGCGTCACACGCAGCGGCAGCCTGAAGGGCTCAGATGACCCTCGGGCTTTGCTCTCTCCACGCCTGGCCCGACGCCTCGCTGCAGCGTCTGCTGCCTGCTCCTCCGAACCCCCACGCAGTCCCATGGACTCCCCATCCAAAGACGCCCATCACAATGAGACAACAACCAACGCAGCAGACTCCCAATCCTGCCATAGCAGCCCCACCCGCAACCCCACGGGTTCCCCAGTCATCAACATCTCTCCTTGCCCATCTCCAGTGCCCTCAGAGGCAGGTGGGGACCTGAGGAAGGAGCCCATGAATATCTACAACTTGAACGCCATCATCAGAGACCAGATCAAACACCTCCAGAGGGCGGTTGACCGCTCACTGCAGCTGTCCAGGCAGAGGGCTGCGGCCAGGGAGCTGGCGCCTATGCTCGACAAGGACAAGGAGTTGTGCATGGAGGAGATACTCAAACTGAAGTCCCTGCTCAGTACCAAGAGAGAGCAGATAGCCACGCTCAGGCTGGTGCTGAAGGCCAATAAACAGGTGAAAAATGATTCTTCTTTGTATTTAATACACCATGAAACGTTTAATATCCATGTAAATTGAAACAAACTATCCAAGAGATACAGTCCAGACTTTATCTGAATTAGGACTACATGTAATTGAATGTTAAATGATCCACATTGCAGACAGCAGAGGTTGCGCTGGCAAATTTGAAGAGCAAGTATGAGAATGAAAAGGCGATGGTGACAGAGACCATGATGAAGCTGAGGAACGAGCTGAAGGCTCTGAAAGAAGATGCCGCCACCTTCTCATCTCTCAGGGCCATGTTTGCCACAAGGTGAGAGGGGAAATACGAGGCCACTAAGCTGGGAAAGAGATTTTTTTTACTTTCCTTAAAAAATAAAATGGGGAATTTGCTTGTGTGTTACACAAATCTCCCACTAAATCTTGTCCTTTTATGTCCCTCTCTGTAGATGCGATGAGTACGTTACCCAGCTGGATGAGATGCAGAGGCAGCTGGCGGCAGCAGAGGATGAGAAAAAGACGTTGAACTCCCTCCTCCGTATGGCCATCCAGCAGAAGCTGGCCTTGACCCAACGCCTGGAGGACCTGGAGTTTGACCACGAGCAGACCTACCGTGGTCGCGGCGCTAAAGTGCCCAAGATAAAAAGCAGCCCGCCCAAAGTAAGTCGAAGAGGCGCCTTCACAGCTCCCTCCAGCCCCACCAGGCTCCTCAACCCCTCCATTATCACCACCCACACCCTGAACACCTCCCTGACCCTCAGTAGTCCTCGCTCTGTAGAGCTAACCACCTGTCCGTCCATGTCTGCGTGGACTTCAGACACACTTTCTGAAACAATCCAGACCTCAACTTCAACTCTGCCTAACATCAGTTACCCTAATTGGTCTCTTGGCACCCAGCCCATCATGATAGACCCTGAGTGGCTAACCTTAGAGTGCAGACGACTCATTTATTCAAGACAAGACAAAGGTCAGCTGTCCCCATCTCACAGCAGCAGTAGCCCCGCCTCAGTATCTCCTCACCTTCGGCGAAGGCGATGATTCATCATCATCTCCGCACCCAGCGGCAATATCCACTATGTACACAGTTCCCAGAAGCCTCAGGATTAGGTGGGATACAGAGAGGAGGAAAAACTGGTTTCATATTTCTATTATCCGAACATGCAGCGACGCTCAGGGAGAAGGAGCCCCTGACAGCTCGCTCCATCCTCAAAACAGCACTGAACAGTGTTTTTTTGTTATTATCAAGGTTGAGTGAAAGTTGGACTGCATAGAATTTTCTTATGATCACGCTTACGAAACAGATGCTTCCTCGGCATCTGAATAGCTGCTAAGGTAAAATGTGACATTGTGCTCTCGTAGAGTACCGGGAAGTGTTTCAAAGTGAAAACCAAGCAAAAAATGGCTGCAGCATTTGCTTCAGCATACAGTGACTCCGAGCACCTCCCTGTGGCAGACTCCTTGAATTACATGTTATTTATCTAATCTATTCCATTAAGACTATTTATTTTGTTAAATGATATTTCCTCCAGTTCATCCATGCATGCCATATTTTGTCACATCTAAAGTTCTGTCGAAAAGCATTTGACAGGCTTAAAGTGTGTTACGTGGTTAATGTGTTGTCCAGAGTAGTATGGAAACCAGTCAGACCTCCTCTCTGTGCCTCAACCTCCTATTTGATTGGCTTCAGTTCACTTCTCCTCTCACCCATCATGTAGTAAACTAAATCCATGTATTCCCCCCAGTGTCTTGGCAAACCTCTCTTACGGTATTCCCACTTTTTTCCACCAGATGGCAGTGTCTGAACACATTTCCACTCTCTTTCCTGTCAAATGCTGTTTGACCTCTCTCTCTCTCTCTCTCTCTCTCTCTCTCTCTCTCTCTCTCTCTCTCTCTGTCCCTTGTCCTACCTCAGATAATCTACTATATCATAAGTGAAACAGCTTAAAAATGTTTAAGATAACAAGACATCACATAAACAGCCATGAGCAGCAGGTGTTCTGGAGTTGAGCAGGATTGTTCAGCAGTAGCCCCACTGTGTCTGTCCTCCTTGTGCTGTACAAATCAATACAATATTGGATTTGGAATTGCGTGTGTGTAAATTGTGTCCATGTCTCCATCTCTTAGGGTGCTTTGTGTTTTCTACCTCCAGTGCTGTCTAGCTGTGCGGAGACTGGTCCTGTCAGTGTGGTCAGATGAGACTGGTTTACAATATTAGTTACATTCACACCATGCAAGCATGTCCTGTAATTGACAGGCAGCAGGATCAGTCACTTAGGTCATACTCAAGTATTTTCTTCTTCTGCTTCTTCTGCTCATGTTTCTCCCCTTGCTCTCTTTTCTCTCAGGCTTTTCTCATTCATTTACATTGTGACACACTGATTTCCACAGCAGGAGAATCACACTTCTCATCTAAGTGAAAATCAAAGTCAAGTACAGCTACAAGAGGATGATTATCCCCTACATAATGTAAAATAACAAGTAGCATCGCAACAACAACTGTATATAAACCAGAGCTATCGTAGAAGCAAACCAGTGGTAGTCTCTTTGTCTCTGACAAGGTCTTCCCCTGTCTTGTCCTCCGTGTTTTCTCTGTCCTATTGTCTAACCCTGAGTGTCACCACTCTGTATATCTGTCTAATTTATCAGTCTCTTGTAGATTGTCAGCAGCCTGCTGCCTCAGTACCGTCACTCTCCCCACAACTAAGGCGAGGGAGAGCCTCCCTAGCCCGCAGGTAACAACCTGTAGAACCTGCTAGTAGTCAGCTCATTGACATCTATCTATCTTTCTACCATCTGTCTATCTATCTATCTATCTATTTATTACACACCACAAAATCCCAGCTGCAGCCGATCACATTCTATTTAATGCTCATAGACTTTTTATAGTTGCACACCTGCACAGGATAACTGGTCTCGCATGCTCTCTGTTTTTTACACTTTACATTGACTAGTCATGAGCAGGTTATTAATACTTTTCACTTGGCGATGGAGTGAAGGAATTATGGTTTTTCACTTTGCATGTACAGTTTTGCATGGCGGTTTTCTATTTCTGTGCTTTGTATATTAAATGTTAATTCTCCTTCTCGTACTTGCAATTTAAAAAAGAAAAAACATGATATTAAAGTGAAAATGTAGTTTCAAAGATCAAGCGCACTATAGTTTTCTCTCTTATAGACCTTTTTCATGGCAGCCATTTTGACTTATAGCCAGTAGCAATAATTAGCATCATGAGTTACCTGTTTTTGACAGGTCAAAACATCCACTGTGAGGAATGTCTGTTACCTTAAGCACCGCATTCAGTCACTAACATGTTGCCAGTAAGGTTTGAGTTTACAGACTGGGCGACATCTTTAATGAGACATTCATACAAGGCAACTAGGAAACTGCTGACAGATCTGAGGCCATGTTTGGTTTTAGTGTTGTGCTGGTTAGCCTTTCTCTCCAACCCCGTTTTGTTCTGTAGATGTTCTCACCAAGTATGATATGAACAGTCTTTCCCTTGTCTCTGGGGTGGTTTTAAAGGAATAGTTTGACTTTAGGGAAATGTGCTTTCTTGCCGAGCTTTAGATGAGAAGATTGCTACCACTCTCATGTCTGAGATATGAAGCTGCCACCACTAGCAGCCAGTTAGCTTAGCTTTGCACAAATATTGGCAACAGCTAGCCTGGCTCTGTCCAAAGGTAACAAAATCCACCCACACCAACAATAAATGTATGTGTAAAACGACACAGTGTGGTTTTATTAGCAAGTCTAGTAACCTCACAATGACGACAAGATTTCAGGACGTGAAGTTCAGACAGACCTTGTTACCTTTTGATGGAGCCGGGCTAGCTGTTTCCCCCTGTTTCCAGTCTTTGTGCTAAGCTAAGCTAACTGGCTGCTCGCGATAGCTTTATATGTAGCGTAGAGCCATGAGTGTCATTTCCACCGCTGGCAGGAAAGCAAATAAGTCTATTTCCCAAAAAGTTGAACTTTTCTTTCTAGAAAACCATGTCAGTATTTTTGTTGCATTTTTGTTTGCTGAGTTGCTGTAACCTTATTCTTCCAACACCTGTTCCCCTCTTCTGTAGCCCTTAAATTACCGGTCTTTTTAACTCTGTCTTGTTATTCTCTTGTCCTCTCTTTCTGCATTCTTACAGTGCTAAATTTTTGGCAGACCTCCAGGAACACCAAGCAGTCCTGTCCAGCAGCAGTAACCTCCTCTCCCCCTGCGACCCTCGTAACTGTCTCGCCCAGCAACCCCAGCCCCCCGGCACCTAACCTCGCTGCCCCAGCCCAGGCCCTGGCCTCGGTCTGGTAGGAGTCACGCAGAGACAGAGACACTCTAGATGGGGGTTCACTCAGATTAACTCCCCCCAACCTAGTAGTCAAACCTGGTGCTTACTGGACTCTGTTACCCGCCCCCCCCCCAAGCGCTACATGGTCCAGCCCTCAGCAGTCCTCGTGGTTGCCTGGGTCGCAGAAGAAGAGCAGGACACTCTTCTTCTCTGGAAGTGACATCCTGTCCTGGAAAGGACTGAACTGAGACAAATCACGGGAATCTTTTCCCTTATTCGTATTAGTATTTATTTATAATTTATTTACTCTATTGATTATTTATTTACATATTGATTTGTGACAAGTTTCTGAGATATTTATTACTGGAATGTTTTTTTCTGTGTTTGTTGGTCGTTCTTCAAGATGGAAATCAAGACGTGTTTCACTGCTGCGGTGAAGAAAACCAAAAGCAGAACTTTGTCATTGCAGAAGTTCTTTCCGGTCTAGTGAACAAAAACTTAAAACTTGCCTAACAATACTATATTTAAAATGTTAGATTTTGTCAGTATAATAATCCAAAAATATGTATGCTGTTTTTACATAGGAGTGTTGGAGTACATTGGGTTTGACATTGCAAACAGACTAATGAAGGTAAATATTTGATTACAAGAAAAGTGTTTCCTGTGGTGGTGATGGGTGGATTTCAACTACCTTTCTAACGTCACTAGTCTTTCTTGGGATGCTTGTATTTTTTTTATACAAAGATTTTTTTTTTTTTGCAAATCATGTGCATAAAGACTATTTTATACCTCCTATTATTTTTTTTATTTTTACAGCAGACTAGTGACATGGTGGTGTCTGTTACGTAGCTCAGATCTCTTCGGAGACTGGGATAGACGAGAGGCTGAGTGTTTGAGATCAGGACTAGGGCTGTTGGCCTGGGTTTTTGCCTTTTGAATTGCACAGGTTTAAGTGACCGTGGAGTGAACTGACCTCCATCTTTTTTAACATTAGTTAAGAACAGAGGATTCCCCAAAGGTGTGCCTCACTGTCATGTCAACGTTGTACTCTCACCATAAAGTATGCTCTGTCTTCTCTGTGAGCTCATTCACTGTGTTGGTCACAACCCCAGAAAACTTCCTTAGTTCCTCCTACAATGACAGATATGTCAATCAAATTGACATTTTCCACATCCCAAACTACACATGTCTGTCATCCTAACTTCTCCAGCAGAATGCAGTACTGTCCAAGCACAATTATGCACTATGCATTATAGCAATACAGTAGCACTGGTCACAGACTGATCTGAATAAGATTTGCTTCATCTTTCAACCATTTCTGTCACCATGAACTAACCAGCAGGCTGGCAAGAAAGACAAGAAAGCAGGATCAACCTTCTCAAAATAAAATGGGGACGCAGTTGCAGCACTGCTGTCAATTTCCCTTGACACAATCAAGATATTGTTTCCTTTTGAAACACGGTTTTGATCACAGAGGAATGGGGATTAGCCTGACTGAGATGGATGTAATGTGTGACGTTTGTTGCATAATTGAAGTCCATTCAAGTCTCTCTGTCTCACAAGGTGTTCAATGTTAATGTCCTCCTCACTGCACTGAATACATACTTTGCCAGAAGGAAATGAAACGGATAAAGTGAAACTACATAGCCAGTATGGTGTTATAATGACAGATAAAAACATTTCTGTCACATCAGCGATGAATGAGTGGACTCTTTCTGTTCTCTGCGTGTACGTTTGTTGGATTTGTCTTCATTAATGGTGTAGATTGTTACTTTTGCAACTGCAGAGTGATGAAAATGTTTCTGGTCCAAAAGTAGCTCCTGAACCCATGCAGGCTCATTGGTGACCTAACTCTCTTGGATTGTTTGCGCAACATAGCAGTGGATGGAGAGAGACTAATCCAATGAAAGAAAGAAAAAAAAACTGGTTTAAAAAGAACAATAGCTGTATGCTTTACTACAGTGGGTTTTACAGTTTCTCCTCCATTTAAAACAGTGTTTAATTGGTTTCACAAGTGAATAAAAGACCTGCCCTTGGATTTGTATGTGACTTTGTGTTTGTGTCTGTTTTCTCTATCTCATCACATGAATGAATTAGACAGAAATGAACTCTATCAATGCATTCACATAGACATCATAGGTTAAAAAGCTCCAGAGATTAGACATTGATCCACATATTTTTTTCTTCTGCATCACCCAAAACAGAGTGCTTTTTTAAAGCAAAAGAGAATCACTTCTTTTAAACCACAAATGGTGCACAAGGACTGTGATTTGAATCTGAGATATACAGCAGTCTGTTGCAGACACAGGACGTAGGTAATTGGAGTAATGGTCTGAGACAGAGGAGAAGACATCAGCAGAGATGGTCAGCTCATCTGACAGCAAGAAGGTCATCAGTGTGTTTTGTTCCTGTACTGTGTATTATACATTTAGTAAGTCACGGTAAAGACGGATGTCTCTCTTTAATTTCCTTCTCCTTGGTCGTATCTTGAATGCCTAAACTATTATGCTTAAATTATGAGTTATATTAATGTAATCGTGACTTTGATTGATATGACATAAACTTCTTTACAAAGGCAGTTTCCTCACTGGTTGACTGGGGAACAGATTCAGCTCAGTTGAGTGCTTTAACGTCCTACTTGTTACTTAACAAATCAGAATTTAATATATTATCTCATGAGTAATTTAGCACCTCAAACTATCCAATTGGTATATCATAATTATGGCTTACTATCTCATAAATGAAAAATGTTTTATCTCTTTAATTGTGGCTTATTCTCTCCAACAAATAAAAATACAAGATTATCAAAATTATGATATAGAATTATTTTCATTTTCATCAATGCAAAATTGTCATATTGTTTTTTCTTTGTGTGTGCGTGCGTGCGTGCGTGTGGCGCAATAGCCAACAATATGGGCATTGTCTGGGTGTAAGAATGAGGAGGTCTGCACCACCAGTACGCACAGAGGGGACAGAAGGGCGGGGCATGAGAACCC
>NTHP01000065.1:1301275-1347592 GCA_003416845.1 Oplegnathus fasciatus | reverse complement strand
CCCCCCCCCCCCCCCCCCTTCCAATCAAGGTGACACTGCTCAGAGAAAAGTAGACGATGTCGACCCAGCTGACACATGTGTACAGCTGTTTGTCTGATGTTACTTATTGACCTGCACAGGCGCACATGGGCTGCCGCAGCGCAGCCAGACGCGGTACTGAGTTGAGTGTGCTGCCAGAAGGAGATTGCGTTTCTTCAAGTTTTAATAGTAATTTCCGGTCACTTTGAATGCGTTTCACTTCAGTATCTCAATGCTGGAGCGGTCGCTGCCTCATAACAGAATGGAAGGCTTTAACAGAGTCGCTTTTCGCAAGAAACCACCATGTCTGGACAACGCGGAGCCTGAAGAAGCAGGTGAGTTTATTTAAGGAATGGTGGATTACCACTTTCATAACGAAAACATAATACTATCCCATAACTGGTGCAAAGTGATCCTCCCGTACAGCACACGATGGTCTCTTACAAAACCCAGTGCTTCTTAATACAAATAAGATATCATTTCTCTACTGCTGGTCTTATCTGGACTGATTTTTCCCTCTTATTACATATTATTGTATATTTCATAGGAGTCCTTGTGGAAACTCCGTTGTGCACTCTTCCATCTTGGAGCATGAGTAAAAATCTGAAGAATTACTACAGGCTGTGAAGTCTTGTTGGTGACTCAAGTGTTATGACTCGGTGGCTGTTACAGGTCTTTGTATTAGCCATCATGTTTTTGTCTGGTTGGGAAAGCATGGAATGGCCACACTGTAACACACCTACATTATAGCCCTTATTTACACACCACTGCTGACTTACTGGCTGCTCAGCAGGTATGAAGGTTTCAAAGGCAAGCCCCAGCTTGTTGTGTAAGCATCTACATGCTGGAGGGCACATTTCTTTTCATTCCAGAGAACACCACTTGGTAGGAATTCCTGGAAGTTTGTCTGCTCAGGATGCAACCCTTAGGTACATGCAGAGATGCGTTCTCTGACAGGTCCCTATGCAGTTCTGTGTCTCACTTTTAAAGCCTGATCAAAAAAAAAAACAAGTCTCAGGATCTGTCTCCATGCAGGCTTCCAGATGGATCTTTGCAGAGCTGCAGCCTGGCAGCTGTAACTGAAAGTCTGCCCAGGCTTTAGTCCGATTAGGCCGTCTGTATTTCTCAGAAAACTGGGATCCAAATACATGTCAGCACTCCTGCAGTGTGCACTGTCTGGGCACGAACCACTGAGACGGGAGGCGCTCGCATGGCTTCGTCTTATCTTGCATCTCTGCGGAGTGCTTGTGCAAACACGCAGCTGAGGATACTGTACTGTACTTGCAGTTTGATGTGAACTTTGCTCAGAGGTAAGGTGTCCTCAGCTCATAATGTGCACTTTGACAGCCCCAGTCACACGTCTCAGGCAATGAGCTGCACCTCAGGAAGTGAGGTAAATACTAGAATGCCCAGAGATATTATCTGTCAGTGAATCACTGCCTGTTAGCAATACTGGAGTCAGATTCATATAGATTCTATTCACCGTCATCTGCCCCCAGCATTGCACAATATTACCAGTTTGGGTAATATACTGCACAATACATTGAATGCCTTATGCTTTATACACATCTGCTTTGGCTGTTAGATGTCATTAGATTTGTGTTTTCTATCATAGATGTACATCTTCTACTTTCCTCACAGAAACCATTTCCTCTTGTCATCACATTGTTTTTGCTCCTCGGTCTAAATGGCAGTCCCACTGTCTCATTACTGAGCTGTTGTAAACATATCTGTCATGCTGTACAAATTCCACTAACCTTGACATGAACCGTGATTGATTTTAGAAAGTGAAAGCACTGAATAAAACAAATAAGTATAACTTGGTTTCCCCTGCCATAGTTAAATTTATTCCATTTGACTTGGTTCAGTACAACTCTTAATGATCCAGCATTTTTATTGTGGCTGGCTGACCCTGCATTTCTTGGACTACGGATATGATTTCATTAGAGAAACAGGATTACACTCACAATGATCTTAGAGTTAGACTGTCTGGGTCTCTTTTAGAAGATTCACCGGAATGGTATAAAATGTGATTTTAGGCCACCCTATTTATGCTGAAGAAGATGCTTTATTATCATTTATGTCTGTTTTGATCCATCCTTCCTGGACAAATGGTTAGGAAGTAGCAAGCCATTAAGTCTGTTGTCCTTTCAGCCCAGTCATCTTTGAATGTTAACTGCAATACACTGTTATCCTGTCTTGCGTAACAGAGTTTGGTTGCGCAAATGTGCAATATAAATATCAACTCTTTGGACACCATCATACACTTCAAAGAGGTCTATTTGTTTGTGTGTCTCTCTCGTGTGTGAAGTCGAGTTAGCGGCAGATCTGCTTTCTCTGAAAAACATTGCACTGACATCGCTTCATAAACATCACAGCCCGGTGCCTGCACTATCTTATTTTAACTCACACGTGGAGTGAAATTTATTTAGTGTTTATAGCACAAATATCCTGAGGTGGTGTAGCTTTGAGCTGGTGTGACTGTGAGGACAGCTGTATCAGTCTCCAACAATAAAGCTGTTTGTTTTCTGTCTGCTAAGATAGAAGCAGTGGGACTGTATGAATCAGATGCTGTGTGGCCTGCGAGCCTACTGCTTCTGGTATTGTTTTGCTGCACTGATGCCCATTCATCCTGAACTGAACCCTCTCACTGTCCTCTGCGGGCTGTAACTCACTGCAGGCCATAGTGCTTCCCCTGTGCAGCTCAGTTCATGATGGCTTAAAGATGATTACTTTTTATGTGCCGTGTATTGCTGTACCACATCAATATAAACTACCCATAAATCATAGCTCCGGGTATGGAGAGGCACTGCTTCATGTGTGATTGGTATTTGAATTCTAAAAGGTCAGTCTCCCTGCTTTGGGGTCATACCAGAGTTACAGTCTTGTCAGTAACCGATGAACTGAACAGAAGGGTCATCTTCTCTGAATAGAAATCATGCTGGGAGAATAAATAATTTATAAATGTTCAGATTCCCATATCTCATATCATTGAATACAAAAAGTATAGGTTATTATCATTGTCATGGAAAAACATCAGCAAGTGACTCAACAGTAAACAGAACAGTAATACAGTAAATAGACTGTTCAGTTATATAAAAAAGAAATACTTCATTAAAGCACATTAAAGCAGCATTAATCAATATTTTTATTGCTACAGTTGAAAAAACTGACTATGTAATGTGAAAGGTGTTGCTTGCAGTGACAATTGTCATTGGACTCTGCAGTTTACTCTCAGTTTTATGGAGCGTTTTAGTGATTTTACAGCCCTCACCTTTACTGTTTTGGTTCAGTCTCAGTGCTCGATTCCAGACCGAGCAGGTAGCTGTTTTCAGCAAAAAAGCTGTGATAACTCCCACTGTACACCACCTGCCCAGCACCAAACGGCAGACAGACACAGTTAGTGACTGGTTGGTGAACATAGTGGAGCAATTAGCAGCTAAAGGGCCAGATATTTCCCCCAGGAGTTGGTGGAGGCCAAAACAGAGCTAAAAGGAGAGCTCTGTGTCTGCTGGGTGTGTAAATAAGCAGGTTTTGTGTAACACATTCACCCATCAGCTTGGTGATCAAGGTGATGATCAAGTTGTCTTTACAGATTGATACACTGAAATCAATTAGTTTAAACACATTCAGATATTAAATTGAAACCAGATAATTTGAATTGTTATAAGATTTACTTTAAACTATGATTTCAAATTTACTCAGCACTTCAAATTTAGCATTCTGTCTTGAGGTTGAGCTCTCAGCGGGTAGCTAGAAGCTATAAGTAGCTATAATTTAACATAGACAGAGTGGTAATATAACTAATTATCATTGCTCATTGAGAGCATTTCAAATGCTGTTGGTCTTCTTGGGTGTTTTTTGCTCGTGAAAAAATGATACAAAGACTGAAATAACATGCTACAGTAGAATTTCAGGCCCCTGGCTGTGTCTCAAACAGCTCGACCTTATTTAACAATGTTGTCTTTGAAATTACAGTCAAAGCTTTAATTCAACATTGCCTTCAGGTTGATGTAATTTTATTCAGTCTTTAAGTGTGCCTCAGGAGTCGCATTTTTGCGCTAATTTGTTTTTAAAAGCTTCTCTGGCATTCATTTGTTTCCTGTGTTTTCCTACAATATCCTGTTCTGTCTTTGTCCTTTGCACATTGATCCAGACATGAGACTGTGACAAGGAGGCCTCGTCCTGATAGAAGCAATCAATAAGTGAAGCTAGCAATGTATTGACCTTCATAACTTGAACTTTATGACTTTATCAGCTATTGTGTGCTGCATAATTGTGCTAAGGTCAGATGATGTTTTGGTACAACTGCTGTGGGCATAACAGACGTTACTATGGTGTATATTGTTAATACATAACTTCTTATTACATTGAGGAATGCAGAATGGCTTAATTTCCTTGTTTAAGTATTTCCCCTGAGTTTACTCTGTGTCTGGCAGAGATGTCTCAGACTGGACATGACTGTGTGGAGGTGTGGAGGAGGCTATTGGCTTGCTCACTTGATAATTACAGTGGGTGCGGGCTGCACTTAGCAGGAAATGGCTAATGCATGTGTGTGTTTGTATAGTATTCCTCAGCAGTTGCACACACACCAACACCTGGGATCAGGTTTGAGGTGCTCCAGTTTGCAAATGTTCCAGTAGATGGAGGTACGTGCACAGAAATGTGTCACCCATTGACCAGCAGATTCATGCTCAGTGTGTGATGTGGACTCATGCAGAGTCATTGTATCCCAGCATGATACTGAGCTGTTGCTTCCTAATCAATTAGAAAACAATCGACAGTTATCAGTTTTATTAGATCGTCCCTATAAAATCAACAGTTCCTTTAATTTGACAGCAGATTATCATGCTTTTGCTTTTTTAATGATTTCATTTTGACTCACTAATACAGGATTTTAAGGATCACAGGATCTGTGATTCTGGGAAGGCAGGATGTTTGAAAAACAATGAGGTGAGAGGGGAGAGGAAACTAACAATGAGCAAATGTGTAAAAATTTCTCCAGAAAAATACATGGGTAAAAACAAAGTCTGTTGACACTCCCTTTATTGGTAACCGTGTGTTTGTGCTGTGCTCCTTTATGTGTCACACACCATCCAAGGAGAGATTGTTCTCTAACGAAATCTTTAAGTTACCATAAATCCATTTTTATTTTACCTAAATCATTATCAGGCAAACATGAAACAGTGAGTCCTGGCTGAAACACAGCAGATATTTAGGCTCCTATTGACTTACATACCCCGATTCAGACTAGTAAGCACTGACACTGTTTTTCTATCCATGCACCAGCCAGGGCTTCCTGACTGCAGTGTGTGTCATTTCCCCCTCCTGACTGGCATTGTTAGCCTGTGAGGTTCTTCCCAAAAAGCTGCTGTTCTCACTGTTACCTTACAAGCTCAGCTTAAGCTCAGAAAAGCTGCACTCGTGTGCTGGACCCTGAGGGACCAAGAGGGACTTTGAGGAAGTAACTTTACAGAGAGGAAGACGTGAGGCAATTGTGCAACCCGACCTTTTTTTTCTCCTCACCTTTGCGAAATTAAGGACATCCCATTTGCAAGAGGACAGAAAGATGTGAAGGTGTCTGTAGTTAGATGACTCATCTCCCTCCACAGAGCTGTCTGTCTACTCTTAAGCTGTAGAGTTTAGTAGGTCTCAGCATAGCGTCCTGTCTCCTCTGGCCCTTTGTTCACTGGCTGAGGTAGAGGAAGGAAGGGGAGAAAGTACTAAACAGAGGTGTATTTTAGGCCATTTCCACGTAGGAAACAAAACTTTAGAGGTACTTGTTAGTACTTTTCCTTGACCGCATCTTTTCATACACCTCACTTTCTGTCTCTGCTGTTTGCATTGCGTTCTGTCCACCGGCGTGGACACAGCATGGACCACCTGGCTGCTGGTTACTGGAGGTCCCGTCTCAGACATGTTTCCTCTGGTAGGTGATCCTTACAAGGCAGGACAACACAGTGAGGATGAACGCTTTCATTAGCTGAATGTATATGTTAGGAGGAGATTTCGTGTTGGTATTTCCTTTTTTTTCTTTTTCAAAATAAAAGACACTGGACTGACAATGAAACGACGGCGCAAGTACTGGTTTTGGAGCCGGAAAGGTAAAAACGCAAAGATGTGTCTGCTCTGCTGCTATGGTAAGATTTGGAGACTTCACATTTGGCTTTACTCTGAAAGGATGTTAAGGACGTTAAGGATGTTAAATTATGTAAAATTATTCTTAATAAGTGAAGAAAAGTGTTGTTTTTTTCCAGCCCATCCTTTCACAAACATCGTCTGTGACTCATCTCTCATTACCATAAAACATTCCCTTGACTTGTTTCATCCGTGCTGCTCTGTTATCCTTGTTTGACTGGCATTTAGCTAATCTCTATTTTCTTCTGGTGAGCAAAATCTATTTTCTAATGTAATCATCTGGCTGCTCTCCCACATAGACCATCTATTTTCCACTCTGCTGATGTGTTGCTGTTCCCTTTGACTATGTGGACTCTAGAAGTGCTACAGCTGCACAAAACATGTGCAAATTATCTAAAAAGGTTCCTCCCTTCTGCAGTATACATCTGTAATTCTTATTTTGATCAGGCTTTCTTTGCAGCCAGTGGTTTACCAACTTGAGTGTTTGGTAAACGCATTTGTTTCAGTGCTACTTGTCCGATACAGTGAAACACTTGGAATGAACGCGTTGATTCACTGAACCGCAGCATTGGTCTCCATGTGGACCGGCCTGCCGCTGTGGAGCGATACAGCAGAGTGTGAGGGAGCATTTAAATCCACCATGCTGGAAAAAAAGACAGTTTTGTTCTCAGAGGCCTGGGAACCGTTTCCCCCTCTTAAGACCCTCTTCCAACCACTATGGCCTTTTGGCAACGTCCCCGATGGCCCATTACCCAACTGCGTTTGTGGTGTGTGTGTTTATGTGCAGCATAGTAGGGCAATGAAAGTGTGAGTACGTGTGTATTGTAACATTGCAACCCCTCAACTGTGCACCTTTCCTAGGGTGGTGTGTATTGTTGGTGAGCTGGGGTGAGTCACCCTTATTTAATAGCAGAGGAGAGGAAACACTGTGAGGCATTCTGCTTTCATTCTCATTGGCAGGAAGGAAAAGGCTGGGAACACCAGCAGGCCCGGGTCCTTTCACCACGCTCATTGTTTCAACGTGGGAGAGGGTGTCACAAGCAACAGTAACATTGTCAGTGTCAGCGGTCATATGTTTGGATTCGCTTTTTGTCTGTTTTTATATAAGCCTTCAAAGTGTAGTTCCAACAGTTTGGCAGAAGCTTGAGTGTTTGGTGGTTTTGCAATTAATGATTTCATTTTCATTTTGTGGTGTCACTTTGTGCTGTTCCTTTAAGAGGGATTATAACAAGAACTTGCTGCACAGATATGCTTGAGGTGGTGTTGAAACAGTGTCACCATTACATAGTTTGTCCACAAGAGAGCACTGACAAGTTTATTTTTCAACTGCAAATGTCTATATCCTGCATTGGTAGAGTTATAATCACAGTATTTTTCAATACCTCAATAATGATATTTTAATAATGACTATTGATGCTTTCATATAATATTTAATCAACATAATTCAAAGATAATATTGTATCTTATTATTAGTAATGTGGGTACAAATGTTCTATAAACTTCTAAACTACTAATGACTACAATACTTTTAAATATTCTGTGGCTTAAAGAGCCTGAAGATGGCTAGCACTGCCTTCATGTGAAAACTTCTCCTTGACCTCCATGATGAGGTAAAAAAAAATAATGGCCAGATATTTGTTGTGGATATTCATGGTCCCTGCAGAATGGATACGTTTTTAATGTTTTTAAAGACACATTATTTCTGCCACGAGACTATTAGGCCAAATTTTTCACTTATGCACAAGAAATGTCAAAATACATAGGAAGATAAAGATAAAGATGACATAAAATGCATGAAACACATGCATGCTTCACAGAGGATAAACCCTTTCCGTTTGGAATATTCCATGACATTTCCTCTTGCACCATATTGAGGCCAAAATGAACACAAACATAATATATTTCATAAAGCAATATGCAATAATTTGTTGAGGACATTCACGCTCTCAAGGAGATAAATCCTTTTAATTTCTGCTTTAGCGCCACTCTCAGGACATGGTGTTTATTTTTAGCCCCATTTCTAAAAAGATTGTACTCAAGTTTTGTATTTTATTGTGAACACTGTAGCCTGTAGAGGCTTGACTGGATGTTCTTAGCATGGTGACTTATTTATTAATTTCCCCTGTGACTTCCTTGTGTGTGCTCTAAAGGAACTCAAGCTTCAGATTGAGTGTGTTCTAATACGATAGGACCGGTGTGAGGATGCCTGAATGTGCAGTGTGCAAAACTAGAAAGTCAGGTAGTCAGGTGAAGATGATGATGATGAGCTAAATTTAGTACCGTTGTTTGTTTCCACTTGGTGAGTCTCACTGTGGTTGTCAGCCTCTTCTATGCTGCGTGCTTCCTGTGAGATGGCCTTTTTCTTTTTTTTTCTCCCATCATCTGCTTTTCTCAGTTGCTATTTACTCTTTCTTTCCCTCAAGCTCCTCTCGCTCTCTCTCTCTCTCTCTCTCTCTCTCTCTCTGAAGAAAATGCATGCACTCTGTCTCTCTCTCTACATTGATCCGCATTCCTCCTGGCATGCCTGAGTCCTGACATCATGCTCAGATTGTTTTACCTAGAAGTGACAGGAGACAGACACCTTGAGAAATGCCAGCAGTGAGAGGACAAGTGCATTGCATCAATATGGTGAACTTCTCTGCGAGCAAACACGAGTCACCGGAGCTCGCTCATTTCCTACAGAGCTGAGTGGTCAGAGTAATTCACCTGATGTGTGGATTGTCGGCAATGGATGTATTGTGAGAGCTTGACATAGTGTTCCCAGATGGCAGCCTGTTCATTCCAATGAAGCATACTAACCCAGCGCATACACCAAAAAAGTTTTATAGGCTTCCACATTCTTTAGACGGCATTCAGATTGGATTCTTTCTCTGGTTCTGCCTTACTGACATCTATAGAAATGTTGTTTATATACATATATATATATATATATATATATATATATATATATATATATATATATGTGTGTGTGTGTGTAATAGAGATTTGTCAACCAAATGAGATTTTGCCATACCATTTGTGCCGACAAAGCTATCCCCTTAAAATCTCAGGATGTATTTGGCCATTGTTAATAACATTAATGTGAGGAAGTACCTTTATTTCTCAGGTATTTAATTCACTGGATTAGCCAGAAGGACACATTCCCATCTGTTTATTATATATATATAAACAATTTCACAATTGAAATTGAAGAATTTACTATCGGATGATGTGTAGGGCCTTGTATGAAAAAAGGGCTCTCTGGTCAGAAGGCATCATGTGACCTGTAATTTCGACTGTGGCCACCTGAGGGCTTGTCAGCTGATCAAAGGCACCCGTGAGCCACCAGAACAGTGTGTTTGCTTGTTGTTCCACCTTTCAGGAGCAAAATGAGACAGTGGCTCATTACTGCCATCGGATGGCTCAAAGTCACTGTTCAGGGGTCACATGTATTTTCGAGTCCGTGGTGAATTTGTTTTATTAAGTGTGGTCCTGCCAATAGTGCTCCCTACAGTACAGTAATCAGCACTTACCAGCTAACTGCATTACCTTCTTAATATTATGAAAGCCAATGTCAGCGCAGTGCAAGTGTATGACTTGCTGGTTGGCTTCAGTCAGTACCTAAGTGAAATCTGAGCCTCCCAGTAGCCTGCTATCAGTCAGAACAGAGCCCGATCAGCCCAGTCTGCTACAATGTGATTGCCCTGTTAGAGAGTTAAATGATGTAAAGGGGAACGTAGTCAATCCTGTTAGCCAGGACGTGATTTGTGAAACCTGCACAGAATATTCATTCAAGCAGGCAGAGCAGAAAGGTGAGGTAGTAATACAGTAATCATCATACAGATTATTGTCATAATCTACATGATTGCTGTGGCACTTGACTCGATAAACTGGGCTCTTATAAGGTCAGCATTAAAACAATCATTTCATCTTGCTAAAATCCTCTGTGTGTGTACCATGCACTCATGCTCACCCACACACACAAACACACACAGATACTGTCACTGATGCACTCCCAGACATGAAAATAATGAAGTACTTATTGCTCTCAGGATCGCTCTCAACTCTTATTGTTAATTCAGGGTGGATTGTAGTGGGATTTATTCTGTGTGTTTACTGCGAGGAAATTTGAGAAAGATAAGGTGGATAATGAAAGCAACGGAGCGTCTTCTGTGCTGAGATGGTTTTCAGACACTCTCAGTAAACTAATTGTTAAATCAATTTGGTGCCTAGATAAATGCTATTGTCTGGCAGCGTTATTATCCATCTCAGAACCGACTCTGCACAGTCAGCACTGATTTTAGCAGGTCGTTTTTTTTCGGGGGCAGATTGACAGCAGGGATGGCATGATGGTGCGTGTGCCAGGCTGATTATGGGAACTAATCCAAGGTGGGTTGTTCCTGTGATTCGGGGGCAGATGCCGACCCGTTGCCTGCCGTGCCCTCATGACAGATGTGCCCTGCTGCTGTAGAGATGGAGATTCAGCCCCTGTACCTTGTTTGCTGTGTCTTTGTAGCTTTTGTTCTTGTGTGTGTGTGTGTGTGTGTCTGTAAACACGTGTGTGTCTGTAGACAATACCCATCATTCATCATTGACCTTCATAATGTGCGTGGTGCACCGGGAGGAGGAGAGAGTCAATGAAAACAGCGAGGGCTCAAATGCAGTGTGTGCATGCCAAATGGGTCTGTGTGTGTGTGTGTCTGCTGGGGAACATGCACGTGCATTTTAAGTGATGGGGGTTTAATTAATGATGTGTGTGTGTGGGAGGCCCGTGGTTCTATGCTTATAGAGATGTGGTGGGTAATGGCCTGGAGCCATGCTGCTCTCCTCCCCTCTCCTCTCTTCTCAGGCCAAAGAGAGAAGAAAGAGATGGATGGTGGAAGGATAGGTGGACTAGAGTAACAGAGTGGTAGGTGGTTGTGATAGAGAGACGGGGGAGTTTGCGCGGGGGGAGGGAAATGCCAGCTGCCGTGGGAAGAAGCTAGAGAAAATCGTGAGGTGGGCAGCGTGTATCTGTGATGAGTGGGAGGAAGGTAGTGAGGCATAAGGAAGGAAAGGACAGAGGAAAATATATGCACATATATTATGTTGTTACATGCTTGCAAGTGAGGTTACAAAAAATAAAAAAAGACTGTTTGGAATGCACTGAGATGAGGTTTAAAAGCCAACTGAATCAATCGAATTTGAATCCTGTTAAGTCAAAATGAACTTGTTTCTTTTCACTCAAACAGTACTGACACTGACACAGCTAAGACATATTGAAAAAGTTGAGTGGTTCTGTCAAAGAATGTTGATGTGCAGAACAGGAGGAAAGAGGATATCTCAGAAATCTCACACAGACTCACTGAGCTGCTGTCAAGTGAGGCTTTACTTTTCACTTGAAAATAAAAGTCATTCTTTTGACTGGTGCCTTAAAGCTGCACTAATTCATATTTTTATACTTACAATGGATCATATTATTTTGTGAAATGTCAAAGGGGTCACTTGTAGTGACGTTTACTGCTTTACAGTTGTAATACTTTTAGCAATAATCCAATTTTATTTCATTGGATCGTGGGCCCAAAGTGAGATTCCATGCACAGAATCTACTTAAAGAATCAGCTAACTGTATTAACTCCTTAACATCATGAAAGCCAATATCAGCACAGTACAAACAGAATTGAATCAATATTGTTTTGACTTACTACACCCCCATTAGTGAGTATATGTTATTGTAATTGTCATCCATAATACTGTGTTAAAGCAATATGTTTAAGCCATTAAAAAGGAAAAAAAAAAACACTTGAGTGGGGGAGAGAGAGAGGTAGAAAAGAGACCAAAACCCTAAATTAAATAACTGCTATCACGTTGTCCCTCAAGCTTGATGAGAGAGAGACTCAATTTGCACAATTTATTGGACTGTTTAATGTGCTCCTGCTAATTTGCTGAAGGGCGATCTGACCTACCATCTCCATAAAACTGAAAGGAATGATGATGAAATTCAATAAGGCTCACCATAAAAATAGGCTTAACCCATGTCTAGGAAAGCCCCACTGACCAAAACATTTCTAATTACAGGCAATAATTTGTCTGAAGATAGTAGATTTTATGCCAAATCGCCTCACGTCCTCTATCAGGATGTGAGGATTTGTCTGAGTGTGAGAGGCAGAACTCCCAACAATGGAATGATTGTAAGAATTGATTGAATAATTGAATGGATTGATTCCCTCTTCATTTTTGATTGGATAAACATGAGTTTGAATTATAGAGCAAATGTATAAATTCAATTATACTTCCATCTAAAGCATGGACATGAGTATAGACCGCTGCTAAGTGAGAGATAAAACTTGCTACCAGTACATCCCCACTGTCAGAGGTATGAGGATGTCTGCACGTCGGGACATGTGAGAGCTTCAGGGTTACCCAAGTGTGAAGAATTATGGAGAACGTCCGACATGGTGGTCTTGCATGATGTGTTTCATTACTTTTGAATTTTAACTGGATGCCAACAGAGGGAGTTTAAATTAGGCAGAGTTTGTAGAGATACAGAAAGGATTCTCAAAGCTGACGTTCACAGTGTGTGACAACAGATTGATCTGTGGTTGCAAAGCAGCGGGGAAGGGGCTTATCTACCGCCAAGCAGCGTGTGCATTAAGTGTTTGGTTGCATTTCTCATACCAAGCAGTGTGTATTTGTGAGTTAGTGTCTGTTTCTGCTTTCATTTGTCTGCCTCCTCGTGTGTGCACGCTCTGTGTGTGCCTAGTGTAAATAATATCTATGGATTTGTGGGCTGTCTGGAGGTAATGCCTGTGTATATATGCCTGTGCGCTCACGTCATATTGCATATTGTATAGAGAATACTTAAACAGGCTCATTACTCACTGTCTGAAAACCAATACTTCTGTTAAGTGTCACCATGGAAACGATAGGCCATCCTGCTGATTATAATCGATGACTGTGTTGGCTCGTAAGAGGATTGATCTGCTAACGTAATATTCAAATGTTCACCACGCCCCAGATGCCGGACATTCTTCTGAAAGTCATTTCCTGGTAAAGTAGTGCTCAGCTCTCCCCTGGCAACTGCTGACAAAAAAAAAAAAAGCCAGATGTAATTCTCTAATTTTTACATACATTTTTGAGATAATAGTAACATATTTTCGCCTAAATAACCCAAATGAGGCTGAACATTGCTGGCTCACATGAAGTCACATTTACCCTCAGCTCCTACTGTGCAGTGGTCTCACTAATGTTATACAGATCTTGCAAGTTTTTAACTGATTTAGCACCAATTAGGCCAAAAGCTGACAGCGACAGCACATTAGGATAAATGTAACAGTGGGTTTGTTAGCGTGTTTCTTTTAATATCCTCACTTGTCACTTTTGGTTAGGACAGTAACTACAGTGCTTAATTACTCACGAACCTCAGTGTGTTGCCTCAGACGCAAACCTTATTAGATTCATGAATTTCCTGCAGCCCAACCTCTTGAATCCTCTGATTCAAGATTACATTTTTAAGCAACCTGCCAACACTGACCATTACACCCCTCATGAAAACACAACAGAAGTGCTGCATGTCATGTCTGTGCTTACCATGGAATCAAATTGTTGCTCCTTGTCTTCTAATTCTGAATGTTTTCTCCCTTTCGTTTGAATGTCTTAACTCTGTTGCTAATTAGTGGCAGATTTTTAACTGTTAAGGGCCCTAAAAATGTGTGTTTTTGTGTGTGTGTGTGTGTGTGTGTGTGTGCATGGCTGCAGGCCGTGTGACCCTACAGCAGCAGTACTGACCTGATGGTGATAATGGCTCTGCAGTGAATGGCCAGAGAGTAACTGAGCATACAGTTATTTCTGTAGCACCCTGATTTCCTGCATGTGGTTTTCACACACGCTTGCAGTCCACAGAGACATGCAGGCAGCACACATACCGCTGCTGATAGTGAGGTCTGGATATAGTTGTTGCTCTCTCGGCCTTCCGGTCACTAATGACTGCTTTGTGTAATGAGGCCTGCACAGCCTCACAGTGTGTATCAAGGTGTGCGTGAGACTAAAAGTGTGTATATACGTAGGCTGTGAGCAGCTCGTTTCATGTAACTGCTGAAAGGATTTCATTTTAATGAGCGTCCATGTCCGGTTATAGAGGGTTAACAATAAAGGGTGTTGTTGAGTCATTATGCGGAGAATCACCAGCCGCACGCTGAATTTCCAGCTGTGGTCAAACATCAGAAATTGGGAAGTGAGATGAAAGAGTAGAGAGAAGATCAGTACGCAAGAACTGGTTAAAAAAGAGTGAGGTAATGTTAAAAGGAGACAAAGAAAGGGGTGAAAAGCTAGATGCAGAAAGGAGGTCAGGACTGCGATGTCTGCCAGTCTGAATTAGAAAAGAGATGGACAAAGTGAAGCTCCTTGACATAAAGACAGTTTCTTTTCAGCTGAGTGCCCGAAGGTGTGACCGCGTGTGCATCTGTGTGTGCATCGCGTTCAACCAGAAGCATTTTTTCACACGACTTGAGAAAGCAACACTTCTCTCTGTGTGCGACTGTAACACTTATCAGTGCCTGTGGGTCTTTTTCACAGACAGGTCTAACAATATTAGAACAAGTGAGCGCTCCTTCTCACCATGTCAACACTTCAGCCACTCCCGCCAACCACAGCAAAGATCTGTCTGCTTTGTAGTCCGCTGTGTTCTGCTGATGAGCACAGTTGTGAGTGACAATGGACCATGAGGTAGAAGACGCAAATAGCAGCACATCTACTGCATCTATTTATGAAAAGACTCTCTCGCAGTCCCAGAAAGGTATTTATGTGAAATTCGTATTTGTTATTTTCTTATTCTTTCACCTCAGTTGGAGGCTTAGGTGGTTCTCTATGGGTCGGTTGCATTATCTGACTACTTGGGCTTATGAAATCAGCTAAAAACCCCAGAGAAAAAACGTGTATTGTCATCAAGCTAAAAAAAACTTGTTAGTTCCTGAAATGGAGACATTTCAGAGGATTTCACAAGAGCTGTAAATTTGAGACTTCAACTTGACTCATACTTGAGCCTTGAGGCTTGAACTGGACTTGACTGTTTTGAGACTTGACTTACTCTTAGTCAGGAGAGTCTACAGCCATGCTAGCAGCTCTGTGAGGCTGTACTCAGACACGGCAATGCTTTGAGCTGCATGCTAATAACAATGCTTTGATAATGGTTTTTAGTAGGTATCATGTTCACCACCAACATTTGCTAATTAGCACTAAAAACAAAGAACAGCTGAGGCTGATGGGAATGTCATTAGTACTGCAGGTCATAAACCAAAGTGTTGGACACATTAAAATGTTGACCTGATGATGGCACTCTAAGAAAAGTGAGGGGATCACCAAAGTTATCACAGTTCATCCTGAGGGGAACATGAATGTCTGCATCAAGTTTCATGGCGGTCCATTTAACAGTTGTGAAGACATTTTACTCAAAACCAAAAATGTCAACCTCATGGTGGAGATGGAGGAAAAGTCAAGGGATCACCAAACTCAGTAGGATTCATCTTCTGGGGACCATGTCTGTACAAAATCAGACAGACAGACCGGCAATGCCATCCATAGAGCCACGCTGCTAGCACGGCTAAAGAAAATAAGATGCCGTCGAAGAGTCCTTGCATAGCCACATATCTTGAATAGTTAATTATTAGACCTATGGATTGAATGTAATGGTTTGAGCTTGCCCTTAAGGACTTGAGACTTGACTTGAGACTTGCTTTGATGAGACTTAGACTTGACTCTGTCTCGACTGACTTGGGAATTGACTTGGACTTGCCCCAAAAGACCTCTACGGACAGCTCTGGCTTTCACATCATGGGTTTGAATTTAAAGAGTATCCAAATGTTTTGCTCTTTTTGTAAATATTCCTCCATGTACTGCGTCCTGGGAGTGTGTAACCACCGATTTGGTTGTCATGGGAAAAGAGTGGGTGGCCTTTATTCCCACTTCTCCCACTACCTCCAACCTACATTGTGCTACTCAGTGTGAACCCTGGAAGGAAGCGGTTCAAAGCACATCACACGAGCCACTGAGAGACACTGAAGTTGACGAATGATTACTGAGATTTGATAAACCTCTACTTCAGGCTTCTTCTACTTTATAACACACAGATCAATTCTTCATCATCTCTCTCTCTCCAGATGCCTTGCCTTTCTTGTGTCACACCCTCCTCTCTCTTCCTGGAGGGGGTTGTTTTGTGTCACGCACAGCACCTATATCTGCTATAGCCACCAGCAGCAGCAGGGACAGCAGATGAGTACGGCCATTGGCTTCTTCCCCTCTCGCTGTCCCTCCCCTCATCCAACACAATGGGACCGATTGTCCATGCGACACACACTCACACACAGAGGGGGCTTTACTCTGGGGCTGAGTGTCGCTCCCCCGCCATATGCCCCATCTCCGCTGGAATGTGATTATCTTCACTCGCCATAGAGAGGAATGAGGAAAGGGTAGAAGAAGAGAGAAGCATCAGAGGAGGCAAAACGGGAGGTTGAGTGAAAGGGCGAGTCAGTCTGTCACTGAGTGTGCAAGCCTGTGTGTGTATGTATGAGACAGAGAGAGAGAGAGAGAGAGAGGGAAGGAAGGGAGGATGCAACCAATGCAGCGAGGCAGCAGTTTAACACGAGCCTGAACCTGCCAGTGCGAGCGACAGAGCGCAGAGAGAGGGAGAGGAGGGAGAGGTCTTTTCACTTCAGCCTAGCAGTGGATTTTAATTTCTTCACTGGACTCTCCACCTCGCTGCTCAAGCCTCCACTCAGGTTAGTGTTTCTCTTCTTTTAGACTGGTTTACCAATCAGCACCGGAGCACTGTATCCACCGAGTGCACAATGCAGCCGTGGGGCGTTGGGTTACCAGAGCTTATAGACGAAATGTGGGTGGTTCACGACCACAGAGACACTGAAACGCTGTTAGCTATTCTACACACACACACACAGACACACGTCGCCTGCTGATGCTGATGGTTAACAAAGGGGGGAGCACACATCACAAAAGACAAACCCTGGATCTCACCACAGGATGTTTCTCTGGCGAGTGCTGTAGTTAAGTGTGGCAGCGGTGTTTGTGTGTGTGTGTGTGTGTGAGGGAGCTGTGGGTAGCGGTAGCTGTATTGGCTGGAGGGGACTATTAATTTTCTTTAAGGCGTTGTTTACTGAGCCTCTCAGCTGCAGGCTGTCTCAAGATATGCACTACAGATCTGCAACTCACACACACACACACACTCACGCACGCATACATATAAACACACACATGCTTGTGCACGTAGAGGCTACTGCTGCCGATTTCAGTTAACTCTGTTTGCCATGATTGCCGTAATCGTCCTCAGCTGTCCACACTGAGCTGTGGGAAAATATGCAAGTCTGTGCGTGTGTGCAGATGCTCATATGTGTGTGTGCATGTGTGTATATATTGTGGCTTGCTGTTCCTGAACCTACTGCAAAGAAAACTATGATTTTAAGTCACCTTGTCATTACCGCTGTAATACAATCTCTTGATGATAGATGTAATCCTAACTGCTTTTAGTTGCTGCACTCGATCCACATCCCTAACATCAACAAAGAGAAATGGCTTTGTAGATATTATTTATTAAATAATAAATTGTCGCAATAATGACTTTTTTATTATCAGACAAATAAAAGAGAAAATATGCCTCATGCTTTTTTTTCCTCTTCTGGCTCAATCTCCCCACTCCATCTCCCTGCTGTGTGCACTCACTGTAACTCATTTGGCTATAGCTATCTCTGCAGTTGAAACCATTAACTTTATCTGCAGCAATATATTTTCTGTAGTGCTTCCTCCACTCTCTCAGCCTGGCTTACCATACAGACAGACGGTGGCAGGGCAGGGGTGTTATCAGATCCCGCTGTTTGCGCTGCCATGTGGGGAACCATTCAGCGGCCCTTATACTAACAGGGCTCCTCGCTGGGTCTGTGTGTGATCCCACTGAGGGGGTTCCTCCAGGATCAAGGAAGTCCCTGCAACAAATCCAGGTGAAGACAAAGGCAGGTTAGGAGCTTCTGATTGACAAGTGGAGAGGCTTCTGTGGCTCAAATATAAATCAGTAAGGGGGGTTTTAAGGGGAGACTCGCTGTTGTCACCGTAAAAGTTGTCATGGCGTGCTGGTGTTTGTTGCTGTCAAGATTGAAGGATGTGATACCTCACTAGACTTATCTATCAGTCACATTAACAGCTTTCACCAGAGAAAATCAGCCTTTCAGACATGACTGAATCAAGTGCCAATATGCGAGCCAGTGGGCCTGGACTGCAGGTCTACTCTAACATGTTTAAATAAACAGACGTTCTGGTGGATTAGTGGGTATAGGCATATGCAGATTTGTAGGTTTGATGACTTACAACATGTCTCCCCGTCATCTTCTACCTCATGATGTCGAATGAAATGGAAATGTGATGAATAGCTGAGAAACAGGGGTTAAGTCTCGCAGTACCGCTGCTCAGGGGGAAGGGAACCTGTCATATAGGCAGCAGGGGCCAGGTACGTGATGTGACCAGAAATGGGCTGAAAAGGGACATGTTGTTTTTATAGAGAAGCTAAAAAGGAGGGAGGAGTGCTAAGAGCCTCATCACAATGAATACTAATGTACACACAAGGACACAAACTTTACAGTCTGCTTCTAAGAACCCTCACTTCCTCGCATTACGGCTTGTTTCTGCATTTTTTAGCAGCTAACTGTGCGTCTGTCTGCATAATATGTGTGGATATAAGTCCCCCGTGCCCAGTATTTGACTCTGCTGCTGTGCTCTGTCAGCAGCCGCAGCTTCATCATTGTGGGATTCATCCTCCTCCTGCTTCCTCTCTCTCCCGTGTACTTCTTGTAATATTTGTCTTACTTATCCGTCATCTTTTCCTCTAAATGCTAAAGTAAAAAAATGCTGTGTCATTGCCCTGCGCAGGCATCACTGGTTTAGTTTGTGGCAGCCGATCGTCTTCTCATTTTGTCCTCTCCGTGTACAGTGGTTTGTCTTTCTGCTGAGCCTCCCATGACACAGACCAGAAAATGCTGATACTGTTTGACACTTAATTCCACCAGGACGTGTCAGATTAAGTGCTGTGTGCGTGTGTGCGTGTCTAGCAGGTGACTCAGTTTTTACGTGCACTGTGGGTTTAAATATGAAGAGTGCCCATCTGGTTTAAGAGAAGATTTTTGACAAACGCTGTCAGAAATGAGGAAGAGAGGACGTAATTTCAGTTCAAGCATGATAAAGAGGAAGTTTGTGTCATGTTAAATGTTAGTCGTTAGCTCGTCTCTCTTTTTCTTTCTGCCTCATTAGTGCGCCAGCCTTGGCTTCAGGCTCGCCTGCAGGCTTGCTTTCAGGATTGCAGGGTTTCCTGTGTATTCCAGCTCTGCGCTGAGAATATGGGCTCCAGTGCCTCCAGTCAGAGGGACTCATTCATGCTGAGCACAATGATCCTGTTTGAGCCAAAAAAGTTTTTACCCACGCTGTTTGATTGGCATTATGTTCAGCATCTATTTACCTCATCCATAATGCATTGAGTCAGATCTGCTTAGCATTAATGAATCTCCGTTGCTTACTGTTTCCTCAATGCACTGGAATCAATAGAGGGAGATAAACAAAGAGACATTTAAGACGGATCGAAATGAAGAATTCATCAGGAGTATTTTAATTTGAACTTTGATGTGTTGAATTAATTGACTGTTCGCTAAGCACCCCCCACCCCCTTCATTGCTGCCATGCTTGTCAAGCTTTCCATTCTCCAACGGCAAACATGCATTTTACAATGATAATGGGCAGATTTGCACTCAAAATTAATAGTCATTTTTTGAAACAATGGATCCTTGATTTCAGACAGAGATAGACAAAAGCAGGCTTCTCGTTTCTGTTCGGCAACCATGGGTTGTAACTGTCACTTCAGTCTTTATCAGTTGTAGTAAGCTAGCTAATTAAGCTAACGTTAGCGCCACGAGTTGGTTGAAAACGTCGTCTCCAGCAGACTTTGTAATGCTTCGAGCTGGCTCGTTTTAAAACAAGAACTCCGTAAAAGGGTATTGAAAACTTGATGACTACACACACGTTATCAAGCTAAAAGACGGAGGTTAAAGCTGCTTGTCCCAGGCAAAAATTCAGCTTCCTCACTGGATCCATGTAGAAGACATGAAAATAAAGACAGAGCTTTGTTTTTGTTTTGCAGTGTAGAGCATGTTAGTTCTAGTATCATGACGAGGAATGAAGAAATATGACAAGGAAAATCTAAGATCAGACTGTCTGAATACTTAGTGTAGGCATACTTGGATAAGCAAATACGAGGTTAGATGTATTCTTTATTGTTTGTATTTTCAAACAGTATGTTTCCATTTTAATGTTACAAAAGGCTTTTAGGATGAGGACTATACAACCAATGTGTTTCGCCAATGTAACACTATCTCGGATAACAAGTTTTGGTTATAAAGAGCAGGACAGTTGCTAACGTTACCCCACACTCTAATATAGTAGCAGCTTCCACGCAGTGGGGAAATTCTACAAAGGGGATGTGCTATTGTGAACTGAGGTTTTTTACATAACCTCTAACCCCACAAAGTATGAAATGCTGGAAAGTAACGCTGATACTACTCTAGGTAGTAAGCTAGTTAGCAGGATATGCCAACGTTTGCAGCTTACGTTAAAGCAGATAAACATACTGCTTAATCCATTTCTCACTTGTATTTCATGTTTTTTGGAAAAGCTTGAAAACAGACAAAACCATCACAACTCTTTCTATTGTTTGGAAGTATTGTTCTGACTGCAGCCCCATGTACACCGCTTCAACATGTGCATAAATCCAAAGCTTGACAGACCTGCCGTGCCGAGCCCTTTCATGCATGGCGTCCACTGCATAGACTGTATATGGTCCACTGCAGTGGACAGATATTTGGAAGCCATTTTGAACCATTTAAGTTGCAGTACCATGTTCCAACCCCCAAAGCATTGTCTACAATTCTATTTGATTATTATTTTTGTATGTCTTTGTCGTTTTGAGATATTGCATCCTAAATTCAAAATAGCGGAGGGAACAGGAGATGCACCAAGTACCTCAGGAATAACTGTTAAATACTTCTATTCTCAGAAAACCAGACAGGTAAAGTATTTTTCAACTAAAAAGGATGTTAGAAATACTTTTATCCAGATTTTAATAATGTTTTTCTTGTACATTTTTTTCTGTGACTGAAAATACATCTGTCCACTACAGTGGACGCCAAAGAGTATATTCTGCCTATTGGCCCTATACCTTATTTTGTATGTTTTATTTAAAATTATGATACAATTAACGCTGTAATAGTTTTATGTGTATTCATACCATTTGCTCTTAGTAAATGTTTTAAAAACGTTTTCTGACCTATATTAAGTTCTTTTACTGACTTTTACCGTCGATGCATGTCCACTGCAGTAGACAGATATCAAAATAAAATATATTGAAAAATGTTTATTTGCATGATTTTTCACTTGTTTAAAAGTAAAAACAAAAATAAAAAAATATTACTTTGTGATTTAATAATTGAAGCATGAAAGGGCTAGTTACAGTTGCTAAGCTATGATTGGACAATTGCTGTTCGGGAGGGGGAAGGGGCTTAACAAAAGGTCAGTTAGGCTCACGTTCAGTAGCATCACAGTTTAAGTCGAGGTTTTTACTGTATTTCAGGGTGAAATACTCATGCCTGCAAACGATTCAGAGTCACTCCATATCAGCTTCTGAAATGTTGATGACAAAATATCCGTCCACCACGACCTTTCACAAATGTCATGTGCTGGTGCTCCCCCTGTGTACAAGGCGTCTGTTGGCTCTTACTCAGTGCATAACATTACCAAGGGCATTTCTTTGTTTTCATCATCAGACAGCATGAGTTGTAGCTTGCATCAGATGAGTAACAACAACTTAGTCAGTAGAATCAATTTGTGAGAATTTCTCATGGGGTTATTTTGGGCGATGGAGCTGTATTTTTAAGTTCAGGAAGTCATTTACTTTTGCCGAGCAGATGGAAATTTAAATGGTTATTTTTGTCAACGTTTTGCTTAAAAATGGGTTGCATGAGAAATACCCTCGGGGCATGTGGCTCTGCAGGGTTCAACTTCACTGAATTAATACAAATATGAGAGTGCAGCTGATGTGCTCGAGTTTACTGTAGTTTATTGCTTTTTATTGACACATTCGGATATTTTTTGGGGTTATTTACACAGGAACAGAGTAATGGTCTTTTATGGTGGATATAGGTCATTTTTACATATCTGCACTTAATCTGTGAGACATTTCAAATCTATTTGGTTCAGCCTTATCATAAAGGAACATGCTGTGAATAAGCACTGTTGTCCATTTATGAACAGACTGGTCTGCTGGGGCCCAGTCAGACGTGGTGATTGGGTGGACAGGATATTGATTGACACATTTGGGAGCCCCAGCCCAGCAGCTGTGATCTGTTTTCCGAGGTAGACTGGCGGGTCACAGGGGGGTGGAGGAGGAGAGGGAGGGGCCAGGAGGAGAAAGAAGGTGATAGAGAAAGAGACAGCGGGCTGATTGAGAAAAGACAAGAGGCACAGTGAAAGGGAGGAAGTAAGAGAGATAGAGGAAGAGAGAATGACTGTTGCCTGTCGATGTTATCGCATACTCTTAATCCCAACAATCGATCCCTTTCTCAGTGCCCAGTGATCACAGAGTCCACTATCTCTACACTGCTGTTTCATTTATGGGAGTCACATCAATCTCTTTCTCTCAGCTGCTAACTCCTTTTTTGTACAAATTCGCTCAAGGTTTCATACCTGCTTGGATCAGTTCTGGCACTAAATGTGAATGCAATGATATTCCAGAGCATGTTTAAATAATCAGTTACGGTCATCCCTCTCTGGATGATGATTGTCACTGCAGTGACAACCAAGACAAATCTATCTTTCCCTCCCTCTCTCTCTCTTTCTTTACGTGTTCTCTGAAGTAAGGACAGGAAGTGTTTAACAGGGGGGGCGCCGTTCAGGTTCAGGATCGCAGCGCGCCCAGTGGCCCACTTGGCCTGGCCTCATTAGACATGGGCCAGAGAGCATGTTCGGATCATGCTAGAAGCTTATCTTCGCATGCTGGGGCCGTATAGGGGGCACGCTGGGAACCAGAAAGTAGATGGAGGGCGTCGGCACATGATGTACGAATTTCTTATGAGGCACATGTTTAAGTTAGTGGAAAGTGAGGAAGAACGGAGGGGGAAAACATACAGCCTTTCTGGAGGAATCTTAGTTGCATTTGCTAAGAAAGACCCACAGTGCACTACTCAAATTTACTAAAAATTCAATATCGGCAGCTAAAACACTTCTAGATCAGTGGTTTCCAACCTTTTAGGCTTGTGACAGCTTATTACAAGTTATGGTCTTAATGTGGACATGAACTGTGAGAATTTTTCAAAGGATTCTTAGAGGCTTGAAATGGTAAAAGTATCCAGTATTTCACAAGAGAAATGCAAAAGTTAAAGCTGCACTAATCACTATTTTCATATTAACAGTGGGTCAAATGGCTGTATGTAACGTGAAAAGGTTACTCGTAGTGACAAACTTTAGCATCTTTTAACTGCTTGTTTTGGTTTTTCAGCCCGTAGAATTTAGAATCTCAGCTTTACACTACCTGCTCAGCAACAACCAGCAGACAGGTGAAGTTAGCGACTGGCTGGTGATTTAGCAGCTACAGAGCCAGATATTTCCATTAGGAGTTGGTGGAGACCAAAAAAGAGAGAGAATATTAGACTTGCCCACAATGCTAATGTTGCTTTGTGTTTGCTGGATATGTCAATAGCTAGGCTTGCTTGCTAATACATTTGCCATATCAGCTCGGTAGTGTGATAATATGTCAATGTTGTGTTTACAGCTTGTTGTGCTGCCCCCATGTGGCAAAAAATCAATTGCTACTGCTTTAAAGTGACTATATAATCAATAATTGTATATTACCAATGGATCACACAGCTGCTAGTATATGAAAGTGATCACTCGTAGTGATGAAACCAAAGAGAATTATCATCTGACTCTGAAGCTCACTGACTAGCTGGTGAACATAGCAAAGCATTAAGCAGCAAAGGAGTCGGATATTTCCCTCTGGAGTTAGTGGAGACCAAAACGAAGCTAAAAGGAGAGTAAATATTTGCCAGATGGGAACCACTGCAGTAGATCACCCATAAATACGTTGTAAAGACTTTGTTGATTGGCTTATGGAGAGTAAACTACATCATATGCCCATGTTTGCTCCGTGAGCTGGAGACGGGGGTCTCATCTGGTTGTCTTGACCACATAAAGGCTTTACAAGGCCATTTAATTTTCACTCTATTATGTTGGTGGCGGAAAACCATAACTCTTTGGTAACTGTCCATTATGGAGGGACAGCAGAGAAGGGAGACAGACACATCTGGTCTCATTCAATAGCTAATCTCTTTTTCTATGTCAAGCATGAAAACCTCAGACATGTGCTCAGACACACACATTATCACCAGCATGAACCTCAGTATGATTAAAGGGGTGTGACTTGGCATATTAATACGTTCTCTCCTTTCCATTATTTATGAGTTACTTTTGAATGGTAGTTATCTCAATCTAGGGCAGCCATGCAAATGAAGCTGGGGTTACTTTGCATTCTTGTGGTCATGGTCTTTTTTTATATATTTAATAGTATCTATTTCTCGTCATTATAGGATGATAAGTGCAGATTCCCCACTGTGATTTAGGTTTCTCAATTTCAGATTCTTTGTGTGTAACATTCATTTTTGCTGCAGTATATCAGGGCTGAGATTAGGTTTAAATTGGGCTTTGGGGGGTTTGTGCAGGCAGATTTGTGTAATATGGTTAGCATGTGAGAAAATACAGTTAGGATGCAGCGGCGCAGGAGCACAAAATAGGCAAAAAAGATGACGCGGTTCATCATCGTAGAAAATGTGTTTAATAATGGGTTGTTAGAATATTTGGCAGGACTGCAGATGGTTAAATATTAACTGTTACAGCTGGTCAATAATCATCTTTCTCACTTCCCCATCCGCACTTTCCTTTCCCTCCTTCCTCAACCTTTCTCTCACTAATGATTTACAGTGTTTCCACCCCCTCCCTTGCTTTCTCTCCTCTTCCCACTCTGTCCTCCCACCCTGGGGTGACTTTGTCCTTGAGTGCTGGCTAACCCTCAAAACATTATTATGGAAATGGTTAAAAGTGACATCTTGAAGGACGACTTCACCCTCCTCCCATTCTCTCCCACACCTGGTGACTCTGGTTTCCGGGGAACCGGTTTGTGCAGTGACGGGGCATATGCTCAGAGGGTTTGATGGGTAAATACAGACATGAAGTAGCCAGCTGAAGGGGAAACTTGTGACTGACTTGTGTCTGAAGAAAGGACAGTAATTTCCTCATAGATGCTGATAAACACTGAGGTGAAGAGACGTTCTGAGATGGATAAACATTATGTGGTTGACAGGAGGGGGAAAACCCATCCGTACTGGAGAGAAGTACGGCTCACAGGTACTGTAGACGTGTTTTCTTTCGTTAAACAGCCTGTCAGCTTAAAAACAAAAACAAAAAAAAAAGAAAAGATTTGTTTTGGTTTCAGTTAAGAGATTGGAGGTGAGCCGTCAGTGAACCACTGACAAAAAAAACTGGAGGAAGTGCTGGTTTTAACCCAGAAACCCACACACACAGGTGCTGCCAGACGAGTGATACATCAGTGTGGGTGCAGTCACCTTAAAAACACTTTAAACACGCACAACATGTAGATAATTACTCATGACTTGGTGAAAGGTTATCTGAACTGAGTGTGTATTAAAGTTCTGCTGATTTTTCTTGCTCACAGAGTCCAGAAAATAAAAAGAATAGTGATAAAGTAGCTACTGCTACTATTTTTATGTCAGCCTGTTTGACATGTTCTTTTTGTTTTAGTTTGGATTTGTTCTTATATTTTTACAGTTCATGTTGTTCACTACAATAATAATAAAGAATATTGTCAGCCTTATCTTTTAAGATATTTTTGAGTGTAGTTCAAATAAGTTATGTTAATTGTGTGTGTTTTGTATGGTTAAGTGTAATGATGTGTGTATGATTTAGTCTTTTCTTTTTGACTCTATACACTTGCGGGTGCGGGGGAATACTTCCATTGTAGAGTAATCTTTTATTCCTGCTCTGGCTGGCATCTGGTTCTGATAAAAACAGGGCATCCATAATCTATCACAGGTTAAACGGCCCAACTCCACAATTTCTGATGTGAATTACAAAGCAGCTGGAAGTGTTGAGTAGAGCAGAGGGAGCGTGAGCAGTGGCAGTGGGGAGACTAGGATGTCATTTTGTGTGTTGACTGAAGGTCAGACTCGGGTCATAACTCATTTGGTGTTCAACGCCGCAGTCGTCTGTCAGAGTCCTCTTGTTGCTACAGAGCAGGTTAATGTAAACAGAGACAGAGCTGCTGTCAACAGCTAAGAGATCGACCTCCGTGATAACAGGTTTGTTTACACCACTTTTCGATAGTGTGATTCCGTATATACACACACACACATGCAGTCTGAAGATTTGATAATTGCCACAGCTCATTACCTGTCCTTTATCTGTCAAGGAGAAGTCACCGCTGTGCTTTTGATCAGCCCCTATCATCACAGCTTTATCTAAATAAACCACAAACGATCAATTTCTAGTGGTATTAGAAGGGCGGCGGAGCTGCCACCATGTTCTTATGTAATATTCAGGTTGTTTCAGGAGAAGCAAAAGCTTTCATTCGGAGAGCTGATTGGATTGCTGTGAATTTAACTGCTAAATTTGGTTTTTATTTTCCTTGACTGCCGTCATTGGAGGATTTGCTGCAGTTTGCCAGCTGTGCTGATGCGCGTTTAATTCATGATGCTAAGTAGAAGTGAAGCCCAAAGACACACAGGAGGCAAGATTTTTTTTTCTTAGTTGGCTTAGTGTTCAATATAAATCTGACCTGACAGAAACGCGTCAATACCTTTATATTCAGTTTGCGTTTACTGTAACTGACAGTAGACTCAGTTACTCTGACAGGATCAGTAATAATGTTTAGACTCCTTTTTTCACGGTTACTGTGGCTCACAAAGTTCAAGGCATCTTTTGCAACAGTCTCTTGTCATTCACTTAAAAAACAAATTGTCATAATCACTGCTTCAAGGATGGATGCAGCTCTGAGTTTCATTCTCAGTATTCAGTATTTCTCGCAGTTTCTCTTTTGTGCTGTGGTCAGAGTTCAGTATGGTAAAAGCTGAGACCTCCACATTATAGAATATGAAAAACAGGAAGCTGACATACAGGAAGAGGAAGTTTGGGGTCAGGCCAGTAGCTGGAGCAGTAGACTCTCCCCATCATATATCATCATTGAAGTAGGTTTCCCTCCACACCCACATCTCAGAGACCCATTCCTTTGACCTTCTCGTGGAAGTTGTCACTTACAGTATGTTCTGGCAGAGCGTGTGTGCATTTTCTGTTTTGAGTGTGTGTTTTCAGTGCTGACATAGTAACACATCCCCCCACTTCAGGAAACAATAGGCGTATGATGACTCTGGTCACATGGCCGAGAGTCTGCTGGAGGGGGGTCACAGCTGAGTTAGCGGGATGTCTCCATAGAGAAGTGTCTGATATTTACGTAATGCTTTTTATAAGCTGCTTACGTGTGTTATATTCTGAATAGGGAACTTATATAACAGATTGGGGTTCATTTTATCTACTGTACACACACACACATATAAACTTTACAGTTTATATGTGTGCAGGCCTGAACAGCAGGCAGGCCTGTCATGAGGAGTCCAGATGGTGGGTGGAGAAAGCCCTCCTTTAATCCCTGAGCCAGGATATTATACCCCCCTTCACACACACACACACACACACACACACACCCCTCTCGATGGTTTGCACGGCCCCACACTGAGTTTGCCCACTTTTCTTTTTTACGTGGCATTATCCACACTCCATTATGTCGGTCTCAGTTCAGCACTGCTGTGTCGGTATATCCCAACCGATACTGTGCTAAATACTTGCTGCAAAATATAGTTTGGTGCATTATGGGAAATAATGATATGTGATGTCTGGACATTCGACTAAAAGATTAATTCAGTGACAAAATGTGTGTAAATAGACTCACAGAATTTCTTCTCTCTATACTATTTTAGATTTTCCAGGGATCTGTGTTTTATGCATAACTTTTCCTTACATTGTGCAAACATTATAGCGTGTCTAATACTGGATTTTTTAGGCTGATACCGATTTTGATACTTGAGAACAGTAAACATTTGAATAATCTGATACTCTGATATTCTTTTTTCACACATACAGTACACACAGTTTGTGACAAAGATGTCTGAGTAAAGATATTTTACAGTTGAATGATAATGATTAAAGATGACAGTAACCAGACTGAGGATGGTGTGAGCAATGTTTACCATCGTCTTAGTGTATGCTCCCATGCTAACATTTGATAATAAGTAAAAAAAAACAAAACAAGTACAGCTGAGGCTGATGGGAATGTCATCAGTTTTGCAGATATTTGATCATAAACCAAATGACCTGATAATGGCGCTAGATGAAGATGAATTCATCTTGAGGGGGACGTGGATGTCTGTACCAGATTTCATGAGAATCCGTCCAATAGCTGTTGAGATATTTCACTCTGAACAGCAAATGTCAACGTCATGGTGCTGCTAGAAGAAAAATCTTCGGGATTCATTCATTCATTCATCTGACAGTGAAAATAAAGCTGAATGTAGTCAGCTCGACTTTAATTTGTTCTGTCGTCCGGCTGTTATATTGTTCCACGTGTCACTTGCACATGTTGCTGCATGTCAGCCACTGCGCTGATCATCCCGCTGCTTTGATGCTTCGTATTAGATCAGACAGAGCATAGGTTTATGTGTGTGTGTGTGTGTGTGTGTGTCTTTTTAAATGTCTCTGAGATATACTAGATGTGTGTGTGTGTGTTATTAATACTCGTGTGAGCCCATCATTGTTTTTACGGCCCTTGCTATTTTCTCTTTAATCTTTTATGTGCATATTAAACGGCTGTGTTGAAAGAGTGTTAGCTCTCCCCACAGACGATGCCCTACATATCACAGACAGACTAATTAGGGTCTCTATCTCCAAGGGGGCGGTATATTCCTTTTCATTCTCAAAACAAACACGAGTCTGCTCCTGATCTTGATAAATGCAGCCACCAGAAGCTTAAAACTCGCGCGGCTTTTGGCCCAGATTTGAACGTCTCCACTTCCATGCGTGTCCAGCTCATTGCCTCAGCTGCTGTTTAGCCCAGAGAGCCTGTTGGAAAATATAAAATAGTATGGCATGCTTCCTCCTGCCTCTTATTCCTCCATTCCTCATTTTCATCCCCTCTTCCTGTACAACCCGAGTCGGTGGTCCTCTTAAATAAAACATGGGGTTGCCTGAAACAGCTTGAAACTCCTGCCTCAGATGCGGGTCGAGTATTAAAATATCCTCCTGTTCCCCAGTTTGCTCGTATTTCTTTTTATAGTGAATGGTGTGTTTTGTTGTTGCAGAGAAGAAAGGCAAAGCTGACTGTTTCCAGTCCAAGAATGCTGATGAGGAGGCTTGCGTTGCAGTGAAAATCGAACACTCCCGAGGTAGGCAGCATCGCCCTCACTCCCCCTGCTCTCTCTGTCTCATAGATGCAGCTTTTCTTTTTATTAATTTGTAACACAAAGCTCATCTGGGTGTCAGTTAATAAGTGTATAGCTATTCACAGCTCGCTTGTGCGTTCATGTGAGGAGGTTGTTCAGTTTCTGTGGTTTCCTGTCTGTCTGTATTTGCGCTGGTCTTGACGCAGTCCATTTTTTCTTACCTCTTCTTGACTCTGCTCTTGTGATGTGTGGGAGGTATCGCTTCCACAAGCCGAATTAAGATGCAAAGCTTTGTTACGTGTCAGTCACCGCCTCTGATTCACAGCAGGTGGGCCGCATTTATTTGTCTTTGAAATCAATGTCACGCGGAGAGTTTCAAGCCTTTCAGTCCTTTCTAAACTTAACCAAATCTGGCGACATCTTCTACTTCTTTTAAGCAAATCGGCTGCAGTGAAGTGAACTTTAAGACAAGGTTGATATGCAGAGAGAGGATGCTGTGAAGGGCAGTAGGAACACTCCTCCCCGCAACTCACAGCTATGCAGGGGTGTGAAGAAAGCTGCTGGCCGCTGCTCTATTTTTATATCAGACTCGCGCGTGTGTGTGTGTGTGTGTGTGTAGGGCACAGTCTGTGTGATGAATGGGTGCTTTCCTCCGGCCCCCGGTGTCTTCTTTTTTTTCACCTTTTCTCATTCTCTCTCCTCTTTGTCTGTACCGTCTCATTCTCTCCTGTAAATCCCTCTATCCTTTCACCCCTCTTCCATCTGGCTTTTCATCTGTCCGTTTTCTCTGTGCTTGTCTATTTTCATCATGCCCTCACTCTTCCTTCCTTCCTGTCTGTTTCACCCTGTTTTTCATCAGCACTGTAGAGGCTTTTTTTTCCTCACCTTTTGCCTTTAAATCATCATCTATACCCTGCAAAATGATACCGCTGTGTCTCTCTCCAGTTCCCAGTCTCCACCTCCCTTTTACCCCCTCTCTTTCACCTCCCCACGCTCCATCCTCTTTTTCATCACAACCCCCCAGACAGTTTTGTCCCCCCACGTACCTCCTGGTTCAGTTCAGAGCAGAATGGGGGTTCTAATCTCACGCTGGCCCTTGGATTAGGGGATGAGGCAGAGTTAATCTGAAGAAAGTCTGGGTAGTTGAAGAGAAACAGCTAATCCCCCATGCCTGGTGGTAATGGTTATCTGTCATCCTGTCTGTCACTCACACACACACACACACACACTGTCTGTGCCAGCATGATGGACGCAATGAATGCTTTGTGTGCCAGGGTAGAGCCAGACATGCACTGTAAATACACACCCTCTAATCTCACTGAGTAATGCAGTGCACCAGAAATGCTTAGAAAACTGGGTTTTATGTGTGTGTCAGTTTATGTGTTACTTGTGTGTGACTGTGTTATTAAGGTGGGAAGCAGCAGTTAGTGTCACTTTGGCTCGGTATCTTGCTTGTGCCACTGAACGTATTTTTAACTTTTACTGTGTCAGCAAAGCATTTAAATGATTGAAGATTCCACAAAAACCTTTTATTTTAATGTATTTGACAGGTGATATAAAGAAAAGTAAAATTATCATGGGATAAATCCACATCATCAAAGCATAAAATATACCAGTGAAACATGAAAATGTCAAAAAAAATAGTTAACATTTAGTGTGTCCACTTGCACTTAAGTAACCTGTTTTTTTCTGGGTTTTTTCCATGTCTTTTGGCTGTAACCTAATTTCCTAAACTTGAGAAATAATAGCAAATGAGAAACCAGGTTTCCTTAATTGAGGTGCGAGAGCCAGGTTAACACTGCTGGAGAAACCTGATTTCTTTCTTTTTTGTGCATGTGCATGATGAAGAATTCAGACAGGGAAAGTATCGCTGTCACAGCAGAATGGAGGGAGGAAAGGAGAATGCGGGAAAAAAAGATATATATATATATATATATATATATATATATATATATATATATATATGAATAAGACAATCCAGTAGCTAAAGAGTTGGTTAATGGTGAAATGTAACCATAATCAATTCAGCATCAAATATCACAAAAAATTGAGGGCAAAAATCTGATCAGATTACTGACCAGTATTTATTGGCACCGACTTATGGTTGCACCCCTGAGACGTGAGCATGGGAGTCACCATTGCACAATCAGTCAGGGGTTTTTTTTTCATTGTGGAAAGATTCATCTTCAGCGCTTAAAATATAGATGTTTGCTTCATCTCAAATGTTAAGAATTTGATTAGGAACTCAGCCGTGCCTGAACCTACTGCAGTGTTGTAAGTAAAGGTAATTAGAGGGAATTTAGTGAGTGGAATTTCTGCTGGTCAAACTGGTTGACTGGGAGAGCAAAATAATACCTGTCATTCCTTCTAATCCTGCTCTGCTGACACATATCACATGCCAGTGAGCATGCAAGTGTTTGACAATGTGTGCACTGTGTGTGTGAATATGTACAGTCAATGCAAAATAAGTGCACACACATACCTTTCACATATCCACAGATAGCAAGATGACAAGAACTATTTATGTCATATCATAGCCGTTAACGCGACTTAAATTAAGACTTCCTGTGTTGGGTTCTTTTGTCTGGCAACCATGTGATGGTTTAAAGTTGATACATAGGACTTTAGATCTGCAATCACTCAAAAGAGCAAGCGCCTCCGACCTTGACTGCCAAGATAGCAGGGAGCAGCTCTGCACGCAGGATAGACACAGAACATGGAGAAGCTGGAGTCGCGGTTCCCTGTGCTGACTTCTGCAAAAGGTACATGTTGTTCATGATAATAAGTGGCCTCTTCCTTGGATCTTTGTTTCATTTCCACACATGTTGATCTAGATTTAAACCTCATATGCTGTCAGTGGATTTTACCAGATGCACATTTCTCATCACTTTGCACTCGTTTGTGTCAACTCGCTCAGTTTGTTGGCTAGTTTTTCTTGGTTATCTTGTGTTTTTTACTTCTTAAATATTTGCACAAGAAGTGTGCCCGAGGAAGAGAAGTTGACGGGGTGTGTGGTTTGAAATAATAGATTAGAGGCTTTTTAGCAGGCAAATGTTTTTCTGCTGCTTTTCTGTGGTGTTTGTTAATCATTGATCAGACTAACTGACTGATGCCAGGCGTGGACAGAACAAGAAGTATAGCGACTGTTATACAAGCGCGTCTGCCCTCTATTAGTGGTCCTGTTTCACACCAACACTCTCGGCATTAGGCTTTAATTGTTTGCTCCTTTTATGATCAAGTTAAAACAAATTAGATCAGCACGTGAGAGGAAGCTAGAGAGCACTTTAATCATGTTGTACCTGCATGGGCTGTGCATGTACTGCTGACTTTAATTTGACAGAAAGCCAAATTTCATATTCCCTGATTGATTTAGTCTGTTCATTTCTAGATGGTAACAAACAAGAGAGGAATCTTGTTTGTGCAGGAATGTGTAGCTGGGCTGCTGTTAGTGGATCTGTAGCTTTTAATGTCTAAATGTGCAGATCCTGTGCGTCCAGAGTTGTGTGTGTGTGTGTGTGTGTGTGTGTGTGCACTTGTTGTGTGCCTCTGTACTTTTTAAAAGCCACTTAAATAGGGGGTGTGTGAGCGAGAGTGAAGGAGGAGTCTTGCGCTGCTCTGTGAGTCTCCTCGCTGAGCTGAGTCACTCAGTGGCGGCTTCGCCTGGGAAGATCGCATGGAAGCTAAACTTAGTGCTCTTCTGGGACACACACATGCTCTCACACACACAGCATGGTCCCATTGCTGAGGAGGATACACTCTACAACTGTTTTCCTTTTCTGTCTCCACCACGGGGTGAGTTCATTCACCGGGATTTTTTAACTAAACAGAATATTTTATTTCTGCTCCCTCTGTTGAATTCCTCTTAGATCGCGTGTGAGTGAGTGTGGTCTTCTCTCACTTCTTGTTAGATGTATTTTTTAATCGTTGATTTCAGATCTTCCGCAGCAGACCACACGGTCACACTTAAGTAATGGCTAGATCAAGCTCGCATGCTGTCATGTTGACCTACCTTTTTATCTGTTGATTCATGAGAATGTTGCAATGTTTACACTCTGAAACCGGCTGAGCTTTTAATATGATAAATATATCTGTAACCAGGCTCAGACAGATCACTGCGCGCCATAATTTCTACCCTTTTGTGCGTCAACTGTAATATAACAGCTGATTTATGGATAGCTGAAGACTGTGTATGTGAAGGATTTTTGATAAGATATGCTGGATATGGCTGTTTGCTTCAACTCACTGAGATTTCCTCCATTAATCTTCTCCTCTCATGTTTCCTGATGTTGCTGTAGCTGTGCAGAAGCCACCCAGACGTTCTTTAATGTGCCAACCCATTTATTAAGAAGAAGCAGAATTTGTAAAAAGTCCTCTCAGACATTCTTTGTGATCGTAGGGCCACGAGACGAGGAGTCTCAGAGCCTTAGTTTCCAGCTGTGTCAGACACTCCTCTGATTGTCTTTAGCTGCTGGCAGGGTGGGGACACACTTCACCACACACATACACACACACACACACACACACACAGGTGTGCCTTTTGTTTTTTTCACCTGGAGCTCTCACACTGAAGTATCGCCACACATTCTGCCAGAGGGGGTTTGGGAGGAGAGACAGAAAGAGTGAGACAAGGGACACGTAAAAGACAGGTCAGACAGGCCTGCTGTCAGGTGACAACGCTTCGGGGAGGCGGTGATGTCACAAGCGCGTGGTGGAAATGTCTTGAATGTTCACTTAATAGTGTTTGACGGAGAGGCTGAGTGGAGATTAACCGACTGACACACCTGCCCGCCTGCAAAGACATGAAGAGTTTGTTTCCGTGCTTAAAGGGCAAGGAAGTGTCTCCAACTCTCCTGCAGCTGTTGGTCTCACAGTGTTTTGCTGAAAAGGTCATCAAGTCAGTTTTCAGCCGTGCTAGCCGTCCACCGCTTTGTTCCAGACAACAACAGTATAAGATGAACTGCCATAGAATTTTGTATAGACATCCATGGTCCCCAGATCCTACTGACTGATCCCCTGACTTTTCCTCTAGCGCCACCATGAGGTTGACATTTTTTGTTTTTAATAAAATATCTTGGCAAACATCGGATGATTGGATTGTCAAGAAATTTGGTACATATATTCATGGTTACCAGAGGATTAACTGTAATAGCTCTGATCCCCTTACTTTTCACCACCATCGGGTCAAAATTTCAATTTGTCCAATACTTTGGTTTAAATACCTGCAAAACTGACATTCCCATCAGCCTCAGCTGTACTTTGTGTTTAGTGCTAATTAGAAAAGGTTAGTATGCTAACATGCTCAACTAAGATGATGAACATTATACCTGTTTAACATTACCATGTTAGCATTGTCACTGTGAGCATATTAGCATGCTGCCGTTAGCATTCAGCTCAAAGCTGTGCATAGCCTCACAGTGCCTGTAGCATGACTGTAGACTTGTTGAGATTGTTACAGGTAGTCTAGCTGAAAGTTTGTCATTTGTTACCTCACATTACTTAAATGTGCCTTCAAAAGTCATCCTCTGGGGACCATGATTGTACAAAATTGTACGAAATGTCATGGCAATCCATCCAATAGTTGTTTTGCTTAGGACCAAAGTGTTGGGCCAACAAAACAACAGACCTTGCCATCCCTGGAGCCAAAGTATTTTAGGCACAATTTGGGATGATTCACTATTTTCGGACACTGTTTGTTTTTTTGTTGCAGAGAAAGATATTTGTGTCGGAGCGATACATTCCTTCAGCCTCCTTTGCTGGCTTGCAGTAAACTCATTCCTCTGCTGCTGGGATGTGGCAGAGCCGGAGGGTTGTGGATGGGGGGTGGGGGTGATGTCTTGAATGCTGTAGTACCACCACAACATTGACCACACACACACACACACACATATATATACATAACACACGGAGCTCAGGTAGACCCCAGAAAGTAGATTCTCTACTCATTCTCTGATGAAGATCTGGTCTGTTTGTGGAGAGATTTGACACACCTCTGTCAAACAAATAGACCCACACACTGAGAGAAGATGCTGTTCATGTTTTTAGGTAAGTGTAGAGGATATTTGTAAACTCAAAAGATGCTGAGTGCTTTACAGACCAGCACAAGTTGTTCTTTCTCATCTACACTGCTGCGGACACCTGACCTTTATGAGAGCATTTCTCATTTCTCACACTCGCTGTGCAGTTTTGGATTTATTGAGATAGAAGCAGATACCTTCAGGCTCACTCCACTCGGTAGTGAAATAAATTTTGCATCTTCAGAAGGTAACGGGGAGGAGGGGGGCTTGTTGCCATGGCAACAACTATCACCATCCTCCAACAAGGACAGAGGCAAAGGTCGAGTCTCAGTTTGACTTGTCAACAACTCACTTCCTGGATTACAGCAGAGCTCCAGCAGTGTTTCGGTTTCTATGCAGAGCAGGTTACCTATGTGCAGTAAGAGCATACCATCAGGTAGGATACAAAGAAATTAAGTGACATCACATATAGCACCTCTGTGGGGTTATAAAACTCACCTGAGTGCTTGTTCAGCATACAGTGTAAGTTCCTCTTTTGTTTGTACCATCCACATCAACAAGTCTGAGATCCAGATAACAGGACTCACACAGATGGAGGAGGAAGTGTTTCTGCAGGGTGGTTGCTGGCTGCTACTAATTTACTGTACATGGCGGTCTGTCACTTGTGCCAAGCCAGCTTTAATGAGAAGATGCCAGAATGAGTGCACAGCAGTTCCTGCCAAGCACTCCAGTTCTGAGAAAGGAAGTAGAATTTATCCTATTTTTACTGTAACAGAACTGGCTGCGTTTCATTGCCGTAATCGTGCAGATAACAGCTTAAAGATAGTCGATCTGATCTAATTCCAAATCATTTTCTGCGCAATTGACAGAAGAACTGGCATGCAGGTACAAGCCAGATATGTCTGCATTTCCAGACGTATCTATGTATCTATTTACATCTCTCTTTTCTTATCTTAAACAGTAACACTTAAAATACCTGCACAACTTGCCCGGGTTCAAGTGAAAGCCTCCAGCACAGAGGTGGTTTATAGCTGAGGGACTGGTGTTTGACACAGTTAATAACAACCCTAGGAGACAGAGCCAGGCTGTGGAGAGTGGACCCCACCTGCAATCTTCCAGGATAAATGCTGCATGTGGAGTACAATCTGCAGGCGGGGACTTCATTTTGAACCATGCATGTATAATATGGCGCATAACTTGTTGCTGGATGTTTACTTACGATCTCTTAATGTGGCCACGAGGGGAAGCCAAGCTCGTAATCAAGAGAAATTCCTGAGGCCGCCTTCAGAATTGATTGGTAATTTTGGGGCCGTGTTTAGAAAGTCTGCTCTCCCAAACACAGCGTGGGACTGTTTCCAGACAGTCAGACAGTTGCTGGAGCTGTTGTCTTTAATTACAGTCAGGCAGTAAAAATAGGAACAGCAACTATATGATTCTGTGGCTTTTTTTCTCTTTCTGTTTCAGGATTGGTAAGATAAAGATCACTGTTGGGAAAATAAATAAGGGGCCCCAAGCACCATTTTGGCACATAGCGACAAAATTGTAAACGAACCGCATATGGAACGGTGCACCACATCTATAATACATATGTTTCTCACTCTAATAGCAGTTGTTCATATGCTTTAGCTGAAACTAACAATTATTTTCATTTTCAATTAATCTACCGTTTATTGTCTTGATTAATAGGCTAATCGTTTGTCCTATAAAATGTAAAAAAAAAACAATGAAAATACCTGTTACAATTTCCTAAAGCCCAAGCTGACATCTTCAAATAGTCATCCAACAGACCAAAACCCAATTTACTGTCACATAAGACAAGGAAAAGCAGCACAAGTGAGAGGCTGGACCTTGGTAATGTTTAGCATTTTTATTAGCCACACAAGCAGCTAGCGGCCCTATGGGTGGCCATGTTGGTCGGTCAGTCCAGACTGAAATATCTCAAAAACTCAGTTATACTTTGTGCTAGTTAGTTAGATAGCTAGATAGTTAGATAATCTTGGATCATTTTCTGAAAGAGAGTTCTCTTATTTGATAATGTATTCCTCTATAAGTGTAAGTCTGTATTCTTTAAGCTTCACTCTACAGCTCTTCCACTACACATACTGTTTAGCCAGGCGCAAAACTACATCGATTTCTGCATCCAACCCATACATCAGTGCCACTTGTTAAATTAAACACACCCATTTAAGTGACCACCTTAAATGGAAACTAATGGACTAATAGCTTGTAAAATAATGAGAGCACCTACTGGCTCTTGGCAATTTAGTACTGTATAAGGGCATTTGCCTTACTGGGCTGCACGTCTAAGTACAGGAGTTTCACATGCGTGTGTGTGTGTGTGTGTGTGTGTGTGTGTGTGTGTGTGTGTGTGTGCTGTGAGGTCAGAGAGAGGTAGATTTAGGCTACTGTAAACACTGCCAGTCCGTGTCTGTTGCTCCGTTAAATCAGTCTGTCTGCTCTGTCTAAACACTGATGCTGTACCATCTGTGGCCAGCTGGTTGGGTAAAAGCCTCGCTGGAGCTGATCATCAACTGGATCATTAGCTAGATAACTGTCTGACACTCTCTAATATTTTGCCTGCAGCTGTTTATAATAAACGTATTTGCAGCAATGAATATATACAGTACGCCCTGTGTTCAAATATCCTGCGATTGTCAGTAGGGATGAGTTATGGGAGGAATTATCTCTCAGTGTATGGGACACGCTGAGGCTTAGAGTGTGATGGCAAGTTTGTTTTTTTGGAAAGCCACAGTGATCCCTCAGGCCTTGAAACAACAAGGCTGTGAAAGTTTTTGATGATAATTCACAGTCCTAAATTGTAGCACAGAATTCATCAAGAGGCTTCGGCTCTCTAGACCTCTGTCTGTCTGTCTGTCTGCATTGATTATGAGGTTTAACCACTCGCACTTCCTTTATATTTGGTGTGACAAAATTGATATTTTGTTTCCATTTTTTAAGCTACAATCCCACTTACTGTGGTCAAATATTGAAAAACAACTTAATACAGTATACCCATTTGCACCTGCTTCAGCATGACACATGGTATTGTATCTTTGGAAAGTGTGGGTTTGAGCAGTGATTATCTGACACTGTTGTTTCTGCAATAAGCAACATACGTATGTATCACCTCTGTAACTGAGGAGGAAAACGTATGCCTGTAATGCAAAGTGACTGTAAAAAATAGACTGAGTCACACCATCTCTCTTCCCTCATTTCCTGCCACCTCTATACTGTCCTCTGTCATGTTAGATGAAGCATTACATCATGTTAATGTCTTATCAAGAGTCTGTCATAAGCTGTATCATCACTTTCATTTCATTTATTGTGAACAAGAGATGCTGTGATGTTCTTATTGTAATGGACATGCTTTCTCTCTCTCTCTCTATCTCTATCTCTGTCTCTCTCTCTGTGTGTCCTTCAGCTCTAGGCAGTAGCCCGGCGTGCGAGCGCGGCAACCCACCCAGTGTGCAGGCGTGTCTGAATCGGGCGGGCGGTGGGACGACTTACAAGAGCAGGGGAGGCGTCAATGGAAGAGGCCCCGGCAGCAGGCCTAGGTCGCAGTCTAAACCGCAAGGTACATAATGACTCAAAGCAATTCAGCCAAACACTGCAGAGTGGGAGGGTCAGTGGACACAATTGTATCTGTCCATGATTCACATGTGAAGTCAATGAGAAAGCACTGACATGCACACGTTAATTGTCTCAGCGTGACCTTTCTCCTTCTTTAATACTGTCCCTCTGTGCTTGTTTACTGTGTAAATATACTTAGGACTTAGGACTTATGGTATACCAGTGGTGGAGGAAGTATTCAGAGCCTTTACTTAAATAAAAGTAATAAAATCACATGGTAAAAATACAAGTAAAAGTCCTGCCTTGAAAATGTTATATGAGTAAAAGTATGTGAGTATCAGGAAAGTGTACTTAAAGTATTTAGAATAAAAGTAGTCTCGATGCAGAAAAAGTCCCCTGTGACTGTAAGTAAAAGGAAAAGCAGTGAATCCTCACATTTGAGAAGCTGGAACTGTGAAATGGTTTTTTTATGAAAAATGACAATTCATTTTCTGTCACTCAACTTATTCATTAATCGACTGATTGTTTAAGCTGTACTTGTACATACTGTTGGGTAGTTTAATTTATAACAAAACACCATATTTTTTGTTTTATGTGCAGAAATCTGAATTTGTAAAGTAACTAAAACTGGTAAGCTAGTAACTTAAAAAGTACAATATTTCCTTCTGAATTGTGATGGAGTGGAAGTAGAAAGTGGCATGAAAAGAAAAGACTCACACAAGACAAATATCTTTATACTTGAGTAAATGTTCTCAGTTACATTCCAACCCTGTGCCTCGTTCCTCTTTTATTTGAGCTGAGTAAATCATTCTACACTGATAAGACGAGAGACAGAGCTCCATTCTTCCTGCTGCTGTAAATCATGCAGGAAATTCGATTCCTAACACATGATTTGTGACAAAAGTAAAACTGCTCAGCTACTCAACGCTGGGCAGGGTTACTTGTTTGTTACATTTAGGATGTTTAATGCAATTGGGTGTCCTGTGTGTGGTGTCAGTTGGGGTAGTGTACACCGCCCCCTTCAGGTCCAAATCAACATTACAGTAACATATTCCCTCATGAGAAAAACCTCATCTACCAGCATCCAACATAGTCACTAATGTTCCAACTTCTGTCCTCTCTCCAGTGCCTCCAAAGCCACCACATCTCCAGAGCCCGGTGACGGAGCTCTCGTCCCCGCTGGGCCGCGTCCAGAAACCACCACTTAGAGCTGCCATGGAGGAGGGGGGAGGAGGAGGAGGAGGAAAAGGGGCCGTGAACCGAGAGAGAGCCAAGGAGAAACACTCCAAAGTCTCAGACCTCATCAGCCGCTTTGAGGAGAACAGGTAGGGGCTCTTTCCTCTCTGGTGGTGTGTGTTGTTCCCCTTCACAGAGAAAAACTATAAGGGAAGTATGCTGTAAAAAAAAAGGTGGAGGATTTGTGTTGTTCATATAATTATTATATGATTATAATATTATTATTCAGTGAAAGTGGCTCTTCAATATTGCTCTCGCTTGGGACATTTTGCTGATTCAAAACATAATCATGTGAGTCTGTGACCGGCACATTTTCAGCATGTCAGGCAGGTTGAATAACTCCATCCACGTCACTTAATAGTTTTTGTAACAAAATGACCTCACTCTGTCGTAATCACGGTGATGGAAAACTCTGTCTTTCCTAACGTTTCCTAAGCCGGCTATTTCAAGGATGAAAAGCAGAAGTCCCTCAATTAAACTCTTCAGCCTGACTCACTGATAGTAGCCCAGACGAGAGCCGTAGACGAGAACAGGCTGAGATTAGCCCGAGCTTCACAAGCCAAGCGTTAGCGAGGGGATGAAAGGAGATTTGTACAGGCGAGGGGAAACACAGCTCCTCATTCAGTTGTGGGACAGGACTCTGTGCTGCAAGATGAAGCCCAGGAGAATGAGGTAGGATCTCTCCCACTATCTCAACTTTAATGTCTCTGCTTTGATTTTGTTGCCTCATAGTGATTTAAGTATTCTGTTGGCTGTGCTTTTACACCAGCTCTTCCCAGCTGAATTTACTCATTCAGGTGCAGGAATAAGTGAGAGGCATCTACAAGGCTTACCAGTGTTTCCCCCTTTCTTTGTGCATTAAATCTTGTTTTATTACAAGTCATGTAAGTTTTGATTGCGGCTGCAGGCTTGTCTGTGAGAAGGGAGGCCCATTTTAAGTGGTGAGAGGCACAACAATGGCGCCCTTGTCCCAAGTTCTCATACAGTAGAGCCCAAAAATTCAGTCTGTAGCAGTAGCATGCCCACTAACATTTCACTCAGTTTCTTCAGTCTGTAGCCTCATATTCCAGCTCATCTCTGGGCTGGATCTCTGAAAACAGAAGTATAAAATCTAAGCCGAATCCCAGGCTTTCTCCACACCTTTCATCACATTTTCTGGTGCTGAAGTGAGGTTAATCAGAGCGATCGGGTGTATCTTTTTCATTCAGACTCTGCGGGGCTGTGGGGATTAGCCCTCTAGTGGCCCTGGAACAGAAAGAAGAGAAAGGCCCACAGCTTCCGAGAACAGAATTAGCCTACTAATATACTAATCTGGTTCACATGGCGCTTGGCTGCCTTAAAGGCACCTTAAAGGACTGCCACATGGCAAGTGAAGCTGCTCTTAATTCTTGTCTAGTTCAGCCTCTTTTAAAACACTGTCATGTACTGGAACACCCACGGTGCTATTTATATGCAAAGAGGAACTGCTGTGTGCACCTACAAAGTGAAGTTGTGTGTGTGTGTGTGTGTGTGTGTGTTTTCTTCTGAAAACAGTATTAAAACAGTATCTGCCACTATCTGTATTATTCAGTCTTCCTCTGAGGGGTATGGATGATATTGTTTCACGTCTCAGGTGGCCCACAGCCCAGAAGTGATTCATCTGTGGAGTGTTTCACCAGCCTGGTGTTGTTCCCCTATTTATACATACTTCCTGTTTCTACCGGACAGTAACATTCAGCGCAACAGCGAACGTCGCTGAGACAAAAAAAAAATCACCTGCAGGGCTGGTGGTTTTTCTTGCGTCAGAAAAGGTTAGTTTACAGATGTAGTATCTCTTGTTTCTTTTCTGCTAGAAATGGCGGTGCTCTAAGTGCGAGCTGGTTTTTTAAATCTGATTTGTGGCCGGTTTTACAACAGAAGTGAGATCAGCAAACCGAGCTAAGATACAGTAGCTGCTGTAGGCTGCTGCTTGCTGTAAGACTGGAGGCCTGGAGGGTCATTTGCAGGGAAACAGCTGGACTGACTGCCGGTGCAGGATGTGGAGCCGATGAATGGTGACATTGTACATGCATCTGTGTGTGTGTGTGTGTGTGTGTTTGTGTTAATCTAGCTTCCATGCATGCGCTGTGTTTCAAATTGTCTCGTGCAAACTGTTTTTTCCATCTCATTCACGTTCAGGCAAAGAATGAAAGAGATGTTACAGCACAATATATAATGTGGGTTCTCCTTGGAAGTAGGACAGCATCTTTCTCTGGGGGGTAGTGTTGCACCTCTCCCCCTCCTCCTGTCCTCCTCATTACTGTACCTCCATTCCTCCTCAGCTCACACACACACACACACACACTTCCTCTGCATTACACCAGCTCACAGCAACCTCATAAGACAGAGAGGAGTTTGTGCATCTGCACAGTTTTATTTTTAACTCTCACACTCACATGCAAAAAGCTCTCTGCTTACCGTCGTGTCCCGCACTCCCTGATCAACGTGCCAGCCACTGAACGCACTCCTGTAATCTCTCTTCTTCTTTTTTTCCCCCCTTTTCCTCTCCTCATTTTTTTGTTAGTTGACTCTTTCTGTGCTCTTGCCGTACTGATCGACTTCCTCCTTTGCCTTTTCCTCTGTTCCTCCAGCAACACAGAGAGCAAGAGAGACGGCTCGCCACTCAAACAGATCAGCAAGTCGTCCAACTGCAGCCCAGTTCACCGCCCCCAGCAGAGTCAGACGGAGACCGTCGAGATTCAGGAGAACCACTCCACCGCACCGGTCGTGCCGCAGGATGCCCTCAAACCGGCGGCTAATGGGGTGCTAGCGCAGATGGAGCAGGACAAGGAGAAGGAGGACAAACAGGAGAGGAGCAATGAAAGCGTGAGGATAGAGACTGATGGGCTGGTAAACGGAGACATGGGGGACGGGAGCACAGAACAGAGTGATGATCATTCACCTCCACACACAGACAGGACTGGTACAGAAAGCCTCACTGAGAATGAGGACAGTGAGACTACAACAGAAAGTGAGCCCAGGAATGAAGAAGGGAGCGCAGACCATAAGGTATGTGCATGTCTGCTGGTTGATTTTTCATGTTTACTTTGCACCCAAGTGATCTCTCTGAGTCTCGGATAGCCAAACCGTCAGCATTTATTTATGTTCTGGGGTTTCAGTACAATTAAATCTCCTGAACTAACTCCACTCCGGGTTACCCTAACAGTGTAAGGGTAGAGTTACAAGGGAAGAAGAGTGTGTGTGTCTCAGAGGGGTTATTTTCTGCAAAGGCCGAGCAGATGTCGAACGGTTGAGCAGCTGAGTACGTGCCTCAGCAACCTCCCCCATGGGAGCTCGTGGTGCCTGCTGTTGTTTAGAGATTATAAATATCTCAGGTTCAGATCAATCTCTCTCTCGCTGGTATGGGACTCCTCCACGGTGAAATGTTCAGTCAAAACAACACCTATTTTTGCTGGTGTTGTTGACCTGAGAGGGAGCTTTGTGAAGTTGAAACTTGAGACTTTGATTCTTCTTTTGGACTTCATCCATTGCATGTTCTCTCGTCAAATCTTTCTAATCAGATTATTTGTCTTTTACTGTTTGGAACTGTCTTGAGTTAACATACAGTGTAGCTTCTCTTTGTGTTGGTTGGTGCAAAACAGCTTCCTAAATACTTCCATTCAGCCAGTTTATTGGCTTTTATAAATTCCTTTTGCATTGGTGGAACAAGTACTTCTTTACTTAAGTAAAAGTGCCAATAAAACCATGTAACAGTACTCGACAACAAGTAAAAGTCCTGCATTCAAAATCTTACTTAAGTATTAGCAGCAAAATGTACCTAAAAGAGCACTCCACTGATTTAACATTGCCCTCCTAACATTGTCAGACTCACGATGGACAGTAAAAAAAGGATCAAAATTGGTCCAGCACAACCTGAGATATTGTCTTTTTTATTCCAAGAATTTTTCTTCCTTGTTAAAACTTGCCGCCTACATTAACTACAATTTAACTCGACCGTCTACAGTTAGGTTGGAGATTCGGGTGCGTTGTACTAGTAGCAGCTAATGTAGCCTTGAGACGCTAGCCTCAATCAGAGTAAAATGTGTTCTGCAGACAAATGGCCCTTGTGAGCCACATATCAGTGTACGTATGACATTATCTAATTATCAATACTGATGCATCAGTGCGTACGTTAGGTAGTTTAGTCCAGTGGTTCTCAACCTATGGGTCGAGCCCCTCCGAAGGGTCGCAAGATAAATCTGAGGGGTTTTGAGATGATTAATGGGAGAGGAAAGAAAATAAAAACAAAGTTCTGCTACACAGATATGTGTTATTCATTTGGGACTTTTTCTAATATTTGCATTTTTTTGTGAAATACTGAAAACCTTTGGGCCTCGAGCAGTTATTTAAATGAAACCATCTGAGAAGTTTCGCTCTTTTGTGGAACTGCTAACAACTCATACACATCTGAAACGTGACAAAGGGCCCCGATTACACACTGCCTCTCTCTAAGGGGCCACAAGTCAAAAAGACTGGGAACAGCTGGTTTCACCTTCAAAGACGCATTGAATTTTAAAAGCTCATCACATGTTGTTTTTTATTTAAATCTCAACCTGAAACTGGCAACCATAGGTGTGCAATAAATGTAGTGGAGTAAAAAGAATAATATTTCCCTCCATTACTCAAGTAAAGTACAAATACCTGAAAAACCACTCGAATTCTCCTTTGACCAGCGTCTGTTTGAAAAACAGAATTAATAGCATTCTTCTGGTTCTGAAGCATAGTACGCTGAGAAAATAAATTCAACAACACGCGCCTTACGACTAATTTCTCAGAAACTCACCAAAGAATTAGCAACATTGCTGATGTGTTGACAAATTAATTATGTGGCAATGTGAGGCCGATTGCTCTCCCACATTTGAGAGGAAGATACTGTGTCCTTGTGGTCATGTATAGTGCGAAATATTCTGCTGCCATGGTTACTGTAACATGCAACATTTCACCATATCAGTGTATAGCATGTGTGAGTACATTTTGAGGCTACAGTTGTTGTTTGTCATATTGATTGGTCTCTCACACAAAGCTCTGTTAGACATTTTTGCTCCTTTGTTTGATTTGGTGTCATTTCCCTTCTTCCATATTTTCATTTCCTGTTCTGAGAGCCTCTGCCACACCACAGGCCAGCCCACCATCGGCCCAGTGTTGAGGACCCACTTACACCAGTGCTACATTCTGCTGTATACAACAACAACGAAACAGCATTTAATAACGCAAGGCTGCACTCAAGCAGCAGATGAGTCACTGAGGCGTTGAACCTGAATCAGCACAATAAAATGCACGATTTTCTTATTGAAATGCAGAAAATGCAACATGTTCCTCCGCTCTGATGGCTGTTTCAAAGGAGTAGTGTGTAGCGTGAATCCAGTCTTGAAATGAGATCAGTGACCTGAACTAAACGGGAACTTGCAGAGGGACGGGAAGCTACACTTGCAAATGACAATGATGTGGGAATGGATACCGAGTTAAACCGAATTCATGCACTACAGACACTTTGTCCCACACTTCTGCATTATTTTCAGCTCAGTTTAACTCCAGTCGCTGTGTTGAAAAGCTCATAAGGCCCCATTTTCATTTAAGCCTTAGATGACAATACCAATTACTCATCATTAGAGAAGTGTTAGACTGAAACGGTCATTATGCAGACTGCGAGCTGCGTGACTGTGCTGCAGACTTTCTAGCTCAATAGAAAAAGCTCATTTTCACACTTAGTTTATTAATGATATTTAAGATCCCCACAGGTGTAGACATTCACAATGATGTACCCTCTGTTTTTT
>NTHP01000065.1:1278611-1301262 GCA_003416845.1 Oplegnathus fasciatus | reverse complement strand
TTTTTTCAGGAGACAAATGAACAGAAGCTCTTTAAGATCGCCAGCGAGCTCTTGCATACAGAGAAGGCCTACGTAGCGCGACTTAACCTGCTGGACCAGGTGAGGAACTCAGTGAAAGCTCCGGTTCACTTCTGGTTTTTGCCATAGTAAAGGATTTTATTACACAATAGAGAAACCTTGATGTTAAAACAGCAAGGCAGGTTCAGTGCACAAATGTATTTTTAGTGCAAAACACCTTCAAGTGAGACTAAATTAGCTTTTCACTTTTCAGTCATTTGTCACTTATCAGCTCTGTGTTGTGTATGGCTCTACAGTTGTTCTGTACTAAGCTCATGGAGGAGGCAAATAAAGGGACATTCCCCGTGGATGTAGTGAAGAACATCTTCTCCAACATCTCCTCCATCAATGCCTTTCACAGCCAGTTTCTGCTTCCGGATCTGGAGAAGCGCATGGGAGAATGGTGAGCTTCAACCCGTGATGAAATTATAATAAATGCAGTAGAGTTCTGTATGAAACTACAAGAGTTAGTGCCAGAGTTCTACACCTGTAAATTTACTCTATTCACTGTAATAGATTTTTTGATTATACTGTACTAACGCCTTCAAGGCTCCACATAATGGTTAACAAACTTCCCTCCGCCTCTCCCTCCCCGCAGGGCATCCACACCTCGCATCGGAGACATCCTGCAGAAACTCACACCCTTCCTCAAGATGTACGCAGAGTATGTGAAGAATTTCGACAAGGCCATGGAGCTGCTGAAACAGTGGACTGATCGTTCGCCTCAATTCAAGGCCATCATTCAGGAGATACAGGTACTGCCAACCAAAGTCCAGTCAGGAAAAATGCACTTTTGTTTTAGAAAGAGGTTCGAATCAGTGAAAGTACAGAGACTCGTGCTGAAGTGTACTGATGTGAAAAGCACCATTCTTGTGTTTTTGATGTTTTTGTCAATACTTAATTGGTGTGGGGGGTTGGATAAAGATTTTTCACATATGCAAATGTGCTGTAAAATGTACAAAGTGAGGTAAAATTCAAGTTATTTGGGTTATTTCTGCACAGAGTCAAGAGGCCTGTGGCTGCCTGACGCTTCAGCATCACATGTTGGAGCCCGTGCAGAGAGTCCCTCGCTACGAGATGCTGCTTAAAGACTATCTGAAGAAGCTGCCTCAGGATGACCCTGACCGACGAGATGCAGAGAGTAAGTCGAAATACCTGAAATTCTCACTCCAAGGAGTCATTTTTATTTCACTTCAGCTATATTAAGGCAACCTATCTTTTTTTTTTTTTCCCAGAATCGTTAGAAATTATCGCCACAGCAGCTACTCACTCCAACAGCGCCATACGAAAATCTGTAAGTACAGATGTTTTAAGACAGAATCTCTCTGACACATCAACATCCGACTAAAATAAATGTCCTGTCCTCTTTTAGGAGAATCTGAAGAAGCTGATGGAGATATACGAGATGCTGGGTGAGGAGGAGGACATTGTTAACCCCTCTAACGAGTTCATCAAAGAGGGCCACATCTTGAAGCTGGCAGCCCGGAACACCTCGGCCATGGAGCGATACCTCTTCCTGGTGAGAGACACTGTCGAGCGCAAAAACGCCGTCTTATCTAATGAAGGACACTGCAGGGAAATATGCTGAGGCGAGACTTGGTCTGCACAGGTCAATTGAAACAAGTGAATCATTTCAAGCCAGGAGCACCTCTGCATGAGGATACATTGGGGGCACATGAACAAATCTCTCAATTACTGAGATTGCCAGATGATGTGATTACGTTCATTCTGTTTATTATTAGCTTCAGGCTGAATGCGTCCCGTCTGTGTGATTCAGGTTACCTGCCGTGTTTAAAACTGCCCCCTTTGGAAGAACACAACCCCAGAAACCTAAACTAGAACAGCGCTGATCCACTCTCTTACATGTTCTGCCATCAGTACAACGTTTTGTGTTTCTTTTCCTGCTAGTTCAACAACATGCTGTTGTACTGCGTGCCCAAATTCAGTCTGGGTGGGCCTAAGTACACAGTGAGGACGCGGATCGGCATCGACGGCATGAAGGTCCTGGAAACGACCAACGAGGACTACCCTCATACCTTCCAGGTGTCGGGGAAGGAGAGGACACTGGAACTACAGGCCAGGTAGTTTATGCAAAAATATCACACAGAGGTCATTTAAAAAAAAAAAAACTTTTTGCAAACCCTGTAAAAGCCCCTCCCCCCATTTAAGTATATAATTGCATGTAATTTGTACCCCCTGCAGTATAATTTCACATATATATGGAAGACCAACTAAATGAGCACACCCAAGCTCCATATTTAAATCATGTAAATCTCTAAATAAACTCCAGGGCCACAGCTAACTGCTATGTTGGTAACTTAGACTATCACACATCATATAAAGTGAAGGTTTATACATTTTCAGTGTTTTAATGCTTCTTCTGTTTTTATTTTCCCTCCTCAGCTCAGAGCAAGACAAGGCAGGCTGGATCAAGGTACACACACTACAATCACAATAATTGTCTGATTATTTTCTTACATGTGTTTGAATGTAATGTAGAATGAGTCACACGTGAGCCTGATGTTGTTTTCATCCTTCAGGCTTTCCAGGAGACCATTGGGATCTTCCAGCAAAAAAATGAGTCATTCAAGAACGCATTGAAAGATGTGGAGGAAGTGTCGGTAAGTGTCACATCAAAATCATATGTTAAACTGTCGACACCTCTCTGCGCCGTCACACTGAGCGTGTTTTTTATTTTACTACAGAACGCAGAGCTGGGGAAGCGCGCCCCTCGCTGGATCCGCGACAACGAAGTGACGATGTGTATGAAGTGTAAAGAGCAGTTCAATGCTCTGACGCGGCGGAGACACCACTGCAGAGCCTGCGGCTACGTAAGTAATCTTCGGTGTTGTCATGTCATGCATAATGCATGTACAGTAGGTGTGATGAGAGAGCATCCGTAAGGGCAGCTGAGCACAGCAGGGAACTGTACACATCCGGAGCTCACGATTGCAGTTTGCAGTTCAAATGTGGGAAAATGTTGATTTCTAAGCATCAAGAAATGATGGGATGTCAGGAAAATACACACAGTACACTCATATTGTTCTACCCTGATTACTTTTTACCAAGTGCTCGAATGTTTATGAGTATAGTCACCTTTGAATGAAACACCCATTTTTGGTTCAAAGCTTCACTTTTACAGTTCCCACAAGTACGAGAAGTGATATGAAACACCTGAAGTACATTTGGGGGATTATGGTTATAATGTGGGCTTTCAGTCAGGGAGATCGAATGCTCTTCCATGTTAGTCACACTGTCCTCCCAAAAATATCCTCCCATGTATTTTTAGAGCTCTAAGACCATGTAATAAAAATGTTCCCCTGTTTGAGTCTGGCAAGGGACATTTGTCACTCTCCCCTCATTTTCTTTCAAAAATGTTTTAATAACTAAATAAAATATAATAAAATAATAATAGTCCATTGTGGCTTAAAATATTTCCTGAACAGTCATAGTAAACAAAATGATGCTCAGAGATAAGAAAGTAGTGATAGTTTTGGTAAGAACATGGTATATTATGATATGAACTGTGAGAGTGACCAAGATCTTCTTCTTCGTTACAGGTGGTGTGCTGGAAATGTTCAGACAATAAGGTGCAGCTGGAGTATGACAACAACAAGATGAACAAAGTCTGCAGAGACTGCTACTCCATCCTGACTGGAGAAAGGGTAGCAGAGGGCAAGAAGAAGGGCATCCTGGAGGTGAAGAGGATATATTGATACATACATAAATGCATAATGTTGGGATCCAAATTAGGATTTTACAAAATAAAAAATGATAATAATTTGCTCATTTCGTCTTCCCCGTGCAGATCGAGGCTGCTCAGTTCACAGGCAGCAGCATCATGTGTGGCTTCCTGCAGTACTGTGAGAAGAACAAACCGTGGCAGAAGGTGTGGTGCGTCATCCCTGAGAAGGAGTGTCTGGTGCTCTATCTCTACGGAGCTCCGCAGGTAAAACACCAAAAACATGAAGCAAAAAATTTGATCACCCATATTGATTTAAAATCCATACAGATAACATTCTCTTCATCCCCGACCACTCTCCTCAGGATGTGAAGGCCCAGTGTACTATCCCCCTCCTGGGCTATTCTGTGGACGACAGCGCCCGGCCCACAGACCCTCCGGCCACCTTCCGCCTCTCTCAGTCCAAGTCCATCCACAACTTTGCTGCAGAAAGTGAGGACCTTAAGCAGCGCTGGCTGAAAGTGATTCGAGTGGCAGTGACGGGAGAGATGCCGGAATGCCCTCAGACCAACGGCAGCAACGCCAACATGATGGACAACAACAACACACAAGACGCGGGTACTGATAGCACATAAGGGTGCGTTTTCTACAAGCGAACTGCTGTTGGATTGCTCAAGAAAGACAGAACGTGCAGATTTGTACTGTGCGCGCAAAATATAAATGCACACTCTCCATGCTGTCCTTGAATCTGAATCTTAAAGACAAAGTGGAAAAATCTGTGCTGGATAAGCTGCCTTTCCTTGCCATTCTTCTGTTTCCCAGTTTCCTCCTGGATTTTCTCATAAACCCACCAGAACTTTTGATTCACTGCTAGAGCTGTGCTGGATTACTAAAGGACACGACTGGTACAATCAACACTAGAGCAGAGGGGCCTCAGGATTGATCGACTTCCCTCAAACAGGCACTATTAAGAACAGCTCAAACGCAGCCTTCATAGACTCTTAACCTGTTTCGACTCCTCTTGAGCCAGTGGACTACCACAGACTTACACAGCGCCTTGTACAGGATGTGAATCAAAGTGAGTCTGCTGGTGCTGTAACTCAACTCTATGTACCTGTACAGTATAAATGTTTTTTTTTTCTTTTCAAAAAGGAACAATTGTGTTTTTATGTACAGAAATCAGTCCCAAACGTTGTTTTGATAACATAGAAAACGTCTAAGTATGAGATAAAGTATTTACAGTATTGCCCCTTTTCTTTGCTTGAGAAGATAATTCCAAAACTGGGAAAATGATCATGAGGTTGGATGATGATGCTCTCATCTCCCTCCCTCATCCCTCAGTGACATTTCATCAACAGTCTAATCAAGCTCTGGATGCACGTTGGCTGATCTGTCTGCTTTGCAATTGTGTTTTCTATGGAACAAAGGAACTAGTTTGCGAATGAAACCACTTTTAAATATATATACAGCTGACCATAGGAGACAGATTGTCCTGGAGTTGGTTGAGTCTAAAATACCCGCTTCATATGCCTGGGCAATATGGATAAAATCTTCTCTCAGTGTGTTATTATATATAGCAATGGCAATACATATTGTGATATAGTACATTTCCCAGGAAAAAAAACATTAATAGATAAAATAACCAAATGTGAATGTCTGTTTTTGGCTCATCCGGCTTCATCACATTGATGCAAAAATCTTGTAAATCCATTACTACAATTAAGTCAGTCCTGCTCATTGATTTTCAGCATTGCCCACAACCAGAGCTATATAAGGGGGGCACTCCAGCAATTTAGTATTGCTCCTCCATGAAGGTTGGAAAATTGCAATTTTTAAAAAACGGTCAAAATCGCAGGAGCAGAGGCCGACATAATAAAGATCAGGGGAGTGCTCCTTTAAAGGTACAGCTACAGTTTTCGTAGAAACAATATAACAAGGTCACAAATTTCTATAGCCTCACAATATGTACTGTCATACATCACCAAACCCTATGGCCCAGACAATGCTCTTTGTACTAAAATGGCACACTGCAATCATGTGTATTTTAATACCGCATAATAACTGATGGATGAGTCATTTATGTGCAAAACTGATGGATGAATGGTAAATGCTTCTCTAACTACAGGACAGTCATGGACCTTAATTCATGAGAGAGATGGCGAGGGATCATCGTTGTCTTCGTGTGGCAGGGTTTTCTATTTAGATGCAAATGCAGCACAATCACAGATATAGCAAGCTGGTGCGAGAAATGTAAATGTGTTTTTTAATGCTGTAATTAATTTTATTATTTAATGTAATTTATAGAGTATGACAAGCATGATCTGTTAAAAGTAGCACAAAGTCGTTCCTTTACTGTCAACTAAGACGTGCAGTAGGTAGATGTTATTTTTGTTCCTGAGAGCAGACGTTTTTTCCCCACTAACTCATCGAACGTTTCACCTGGGTTCTTCAGCGCGACAGCGACTGGTCATAGCGACTGTGTTCATTCACATGGTTCTGTTTGCAGAGTTCCCCCTGTGCTCGATGCTGGTGCTCACCTGAGTCCTCACCCATCTGAACTCATTCCCCTCCTCAGTATTCAAATAAAAAACAAAGAGCACAAAACTTCCCCATCTGTAAGATCTGAATGTATATCCAGATTTTTATGTGTCCTTTCCCCAAAGGTTTGAGAATCTACGCACTTTACAGTCTTATAAAGTGTACCTTCAAAGAAAATAAAACAAGATTAAATATGATTTATGTGGATCGTTTGTAATGTCATATTACTGCCTGAGCTTCACTTACAATGTGTTTTCATGACAATTCTGACCAGTCAGACTTCTGGTTACGTCCATCACTGTGAGGCTACTTTCACTGAGAAACGTCTCCTTTTGGTTCCTTGTTTTGCTTCTCCTGATAACAAGTTTTTTCACAATGACTCACCCCAGACATGCACGTAAAAATAGGTGAAGTCAGTACTTGCTGTTTGTGAGAAGTGGTTGACAGCCTAGAGATGTATGTGATAAGTGAAGCCCTAAAAAAACGGCGACATCTGTAGCTTTGTCTGAAAAAACGAGACAGTACCATGTCAGTAGATTGTGACTCCATTCTTTTTTTCTAATTCTGCTAATTACCGGTGTGGTTTAGGTGGGTTGTTGTGTGATGTATGTGTGAATTAGACAAGTATTTAACAGATTTAGAAAATGTTTATTTTCACAAAAGAAAAAAGAGAGAGAGAAATCAGAGCAAGCTAAAGAATATCAAATTCTCATAAGTAAAAATTTCATAAGTGTGTTGTGCAAGTTACTTTTTCTCACTTCTTTGAGGAATGATCCCTTGCACAGCATTAGTCAAACATAATTAGGATTGGTCACACACAATGCACCACGTGTTGTGGCGTTAACATCCCATAATACTCAAGAGAAGAGCTCCAACAGGTCGGTATAAAGGAGTCTTGTTGCCAGAAAAAGATGACAGAAAGTTGGTGTTCCTTGGTAGTTTTGGCAGAGGTTTTCATTCAATAAGAAACTGAGATTTGGGTCTTGGTCAGTCTTTGTATTTGTGTGTGTGTCTGCCTCAGCTTTTGGGCTGTCGGAGCAGGCCACGAATCCTGCGGACCAGGGCCTGGATGAAGGTGTAGCGGGAGCGGACCTGGCTGTACAAACCCTCCACCTCCAGCAGCTTCCTCTGCAGAGCCTCTCCGAAACCTGCGGCCATGTCGCTCTTCAGCTGCACTCGTGCAAACAAGACAAGACAGAGGGCTCAGAAATAATATGGGTGGTGACAAACATACGGAAACATTATTCTTGTGCCCATGTGTGCCAGCTTACAGCCATTTCTTACCAGGTCAAGGTCTTGCTGGCTGACTCGGGATAGGCCGAGGCCACGACCTCCACTTGCCCCCAACCCGCCAAACGAGTCTGAAGAATAGAAATGTCAATTAATTGATTGCAATCAAGCTAAACTGAGTGAATTTAGCTTGAACTATGAACCCTGGCTTAACGTGCATATATCTGTAACATCTTTTCTCACCGTCTGTGAGGCGCGATCTGTACAAACTGGCTCCAGGCAACAGGGAGTCCTTGGGGTCAGTGGGAGTACAATGCAACAGGTAGTACTCCAGGTGGCGCCACAAAACAAACAAACAGGTCTCGATAACATCTGAGGAAGACGCAGGTCAAGGCATTTCACAGGAGTTCATGATGTGGCATTTCTACATGGTGTTATTCCAACTTATTAAACAGAACTCCCAAAACAAATATACAACCACCTGGTGTCGGACAATAGGCAAGTTGATTTTTAATTCTGGCGTGCTGAAAAGGGGTCAAAAAACAGTTTTAGTGTAACACTGTAGAGTCCTGTGACTACAACTGTGCCTGCCAAAGGATACAGGAGCACAGGGCCAGCAGCTTGGCTCTGTTGTTGATAAGCTGGACCAGTCGTCTCTTGGCCAGCAAGCTCCTCTGGACTGATGAGATTTTCTCCACCCCTCCTGGGCCTGACACCAGGCCTTGGCACAACTACAGAGAAGATTTCTGTGGTTAGAATTGAAGACAATGCATGTCGGAGCCAATAAGGTGCATAAAATAAAGAATAGCTACTTTTTATTCACACCTTTGTTTACCTTGACTTTTAAAATTCACCATTTATAAAGGAAAAAACTGTTCTGCTCAATGTGTACAGAAGTGCGGGGAGTGTGAAACAGTGCGAATTACAGTATTGGTCCATCATTACCTCCTTGAGCTCCTCAGGAGGCAGCTGATCCAGACTCTGCAGCTTACCCAGGCTTTGTCTGTGACTCTGGTGGAACCGGAAGAAATCTGCAGCGCTGTTCTTCAGCAGGTACAGGACCAGACCCAGGCTGGGGGCCCGGGAATAAGCCATTGATGGCAAAGTGGATGAGAGATCTTAAAAAATAAGAGGCACGGTTCAGTCTCCTACTTGTGGAAGTGGATGACTGTTCATCAAAAAGCTAAAAGGGGCTATCAGACACTGAAAAGGACTGATACTGTAAAAAAAAAAGTCATACACTATGCAGTGACATGAGTCAAACTCATTTTCCTCTTTTCGAGTATGGGCAGAATATCTGACCTGCGCGTCCTCCGTCCCTGCCAGCTGGCTCGCTGCCTGACGGGCTGAAGAGGCAGATGCTGAACTGGGCCTGGGCTGAGCTCTGCAGCAGCAGGGTTTGGCAGTACTCCATGATGTTAGCACACACCTGGGTACAGAGGACAGCACCTCTCAGGTCACTGACAATAGAGTACTGATGAATAATCATGACTATGCTTACAAGCCTCCACACATATTGTTTCTGTGTCCATTGCTCTGTCGGAATATGTGAAAGGTTTACTTGGTAACTTCTTACCAGGAATACACTGCTTACATTACACACACTGCGGTAGGAATTACAAAATCCAAGGTAATCACAGGCATCACCACCCTCACCACATATCTCTTACTGCTCCATTTACAGAATGCTTTGTCAGACCTGTTGCATGGCCACCTCCATCTCCTCTCGTCTTTCTGCTGAGTCTCCAGGTGCAGCGATCTCAGCCTGCTTTAGCAATCTGTCCCGCTCGCTCCCCGCCAGACGGCCAAGCAGGGACAGACAGAGACGCTACAAAAAAAAATTATATTACCAACTGTACAATTCACACATTGGCAATGACGTGCATTAGCAGGGATACAGAAGACGACAACAATAGAAACAATGGCAGCTATCTAACCTGGAATCTGTTGATGTGACCCTGGAACTCCATAAGAGCAGCACTGTTGACCTCCCCACCCACTTCAAGGGCACCTGAAAGACCAAGCAGTACATGAACAACACCATTCACTGAGTCTGACATGTGAATATGTAGTTTGCACAATGAAAATGGGAAAATATGACACATAGCAAAGTGAATAAAAAGAGAAGATTGATTGTATATTATTGTACCTGGCAGAGCAGTCTTACTGATGATGCCAGTAAGCAAAGAGAGCTCCTGTAAAACTCCCCTACTGAGCTCCTGACAGCGCAACAGGGACTGAATGGTGTCTGCATGGACTATCAGCCACTGGAGAACCTACACACCCACAAACACACTTTTAACAAAATAATAATCTGCACACACTGAACTTTCTCTTGGCACAGTGCAAATTCAAGTTGTCCAAGATACACTCATTTTCAAATCCTGCTTTCTAGCCATCAAGCTGATCACAGATAAATATCTAAAGCATTAACCCCAGCTAAGGTCTACAGAGTCAGTACAAAAGACAGCATCTGTGACATAATGGACACCATAAAAACATACTGACTTTCAAGGTGAAATTTACAAACTCCCAAAAAGAGGAGGGTTGTCTTTGTGAGATCACTGCCTGTGTGCTTACCTGTGCCGCCCCCTGTTGGTGATTCATGGTGGTTGAAGTCAGGATGACTTGAAAGAGCCTCAAGGTTGGTAAGAGAATCTGCCTGTAGCGGTCCATAGGGCTGGGGATGAAGCCTGATGGATCCCTCATTACCCTGTAGACCATAAGGGAAGAGATACAAACTTAGGCAATACTATGAATAGACATCGACAACATCACAATTTTATTATAATAAAAAACACACTTGGAAGTTACTCCACCACCTCTTTCCTTCCCTTTTCACATCCATACCTGTGTGCATCGCTGTCAGGTACCATGTCAAACACCTGACACTCTATCAGCTGTGCCACCAGCCCACAGCGCAGCAGTTCCACAGCTCCCTGACCCGTCTTAGCCACACGAGTCAGCAGAGCCTGAAAACACACAGCAGAGTTTGTACCTTCATAATCCTGCACTTGCACAGGCTTTAGACAGAGGCTACCGGTCCTACGGGGCTTGTAAAGTCTTTGGAAAAACAAGTGCAAAACATTGTGTCTGTTTAAGTGGACAGCTCCTCACCATCTTGCTCTCATAGATGTAGAGTGGTTTGAGGAAGGGTGGCTGAGGTGTGAGCAGGCTCTGCAGGGCGACATCATCCTGTCTCAGGCTCTCCACTAGTGACCGCAGGTAGCCACTGTTGCAGATGTAAACCAGCCACTGATTCTGACGGTCTATGGACAGGATTCGGTCCAGCACCGCCAGAGCCAACATCTGACAGACAGGGAAAGGAGACGAGGATGACAAAGCAAGCACTGAGAGTAAAACGAACAGCCTGGCTACATAGTAAAATAGGTATAGGTATTTCTCTTGTATTTAGCCTCTCAACAGACCTGCATGCATGTTAACATTATGACAGTATGAGGCTGAAAGTGGCAGAGTCAGTACATGAGTCATATTGTTGTTGTTTGGCTCTTACCCTGCTAATTTCATGGCCGTCACAAGCGTCCCGACACACCACCTCCATCAGAGCCTTGCCATAGCTCTCAATGATAGCGAGGTTCTCTCTCTGCAGCTTGGAGAAACCATCTTCGGGGGCTGTGAGACGCTCCCACATTGCCTTCCCCGCTGGAGGGATGGAGAGAGAGATTTTGCCACATGACCAGACAACATCTCTACATTGTCCCTTTGAAATACTAGGGACTAGGGAATATAAGGGACTTACTTACAGACTATCTGTATTAATGTTTCTGTGTTGTACCTGTCTGTAGAGTGTCTGGTTCTTCAGGTTTCTGGGCGATTTGAAGGTAGTACAGCAGAGAGCCATACAAGTGGGCACGCAGACGCTGGTATCCACCTCCTTAAAGTGTAAAAGAGAATATAATAAAATCTAATGTGACCAAGGTTTATCCAAGCAACATATCCCTTGTGAGAAATGTGGGGTTATGAATGAAAGCGGTTTCAAGTCATCACTAACCAGTACAAAGGATGAAGTCAAGCAGCTTGCGGAGAATCAGGTGCAGGGCGGAGTTGGCGATGGAGGCAAAGCCGGAGGATGCTTCTAATCCCACCCCCTGCTGCTGCTCAGACAGGACTGATTGGCTGAGGTGGGCTGTCAGAGTGAAGACTGCCCCAGCAACAATGGGCATCAGTTCTCCTGCTGCATCTTCAGATAACACCTGGACAATGCACGGCAACATTTACATTTGGTTGCTATAACAACCGGAGATTTGAGGTATTTGTTTTGTCGGCTCTTACAGCAACTAATTAGCAACTTTTCAAGGGTTTCTCCACTTCGATTCATTCAATACACATGTAAGGCTGAGCACTGAATAAAAGCCATGAGACCCTTGAAGTTGTTCCTTACTATGACTATGGGGTGATTAAAATTGTACCTTGCCAAACCTTTTCATAAATGACTGCATCCAAAATACATTAAAAATGCCTGTTTGGATATTATTTCTACAGTAGTTTCACCCCCCATGTGACAAACATCCTCACTGACCTTATCATGCAGGTCTAGCAGCAGGTCTCTGATGATGAGCTGCCTGTCATCAGCAGGTATGAGATCAGCAGGGCAGGCGGTCAGCAGCGTCTCCACCAGGCTCCTCCAGGACCGCAGCGCATGTCGCTTTGCACTCAAACTCCGACGTACGCGATTGCGTTCCACCACCTGCTGCAGGATGGAGTTCACCTCCTACAAGAACACACCCAGGGACAAAGATGCACATAGGCAAAACATGTTTTTTGCTTTGTTTTTCTCAGCTTTTATCTCTAATAGATTCACATGGGAAATGCTTCCTGCTCTACAACATGTTGCTGAATTACACAATAATTAAGCTCCATTAGTTTTAGTTCACTCACCTCCATTAACAGGGGCCTCTGTCCAATAGCTGCCATTCCTTGCAGTGCATTCACCTCAGCGACCAGCACTCTATGTAGCAACTGTGAGGAAAATTAAAACAAAATATGACAAATCAGTGGAAGATCAAACACAAAGCAGTTAAAACAACATAATGGAGAATATTACGTGTTCAACCAGGAAAACCCACCTTAACGTTGCACACAGTGTGTCCTTGCTCATTGACATGCTCACAGTTAGAGATCACCTGCTCTATCTGAGTACGCTCAAAGAAGTCCAGCTGCAGCAGCTCAGGCATGTCCTGACTGAAATCGATGGCGTCCAGCACACTCAGCAACTTCCTGCGCACTGATGGCATCAAACAAGGACAAGATAAGAGTAAAAGTTAAAACCAATCTGGTATAATACTAAAAGAACCTTAAACGACAGCTTGAATAAATTACTCAAAACTTCAAGTGTGTGAAGAATCCTTAAATGTTAAATGTATTTAGCTAACAACATTTGATTTAAATGTGTACTAAGGTGGCACAAACCTTTAGAAACTGTGTCAAAATGCAGGAAACCACTGACTGATCTGGTTTCTTCCTCCATGCCTGATTCTCCATCAACTAAAAAGAAAAAACAAGAGGTTCTTGCGATCATGCATTAATTAGCTTTGTATTGGCAGGCTTTGGCAATTTTAAATGTTTTCTCTTAATCTTTTAAACCAATTAACATTAAAAATTAGGGATGTCAAGATCTGATCTCAAACACCGTTATCGGGGCCGATCAAGGCATTTTTTAACTGATAAGTATCGGCTATATTGACCTATTAAGTCAAATCTGATCCTTTGTTTTACGTCAGCTGTCACAGAGGTGTTTTTACACGCAAAGCTTTCATGCACAGCAACGCAACGAGTGCGGCCGTTGCCTCCTCCACCACGCTGCACTGTGTGTGTGTAAGAGCAGCTGCTGGTGTGGCGAAACACCACACACCATAAACGACTGCAAAACACAGTATGAGACTGTTTATTTATGTTATTTACATTATTTATGTTATTGTGATCCGCGCAAACGATGTACAGACGACAAAAATAAACACTCAACGGAATACAGTTCATTCAGGTAACTCAGGCAAAGGCTGCACCGAAGCAACAAATACTGGAGGATACTTTTAAAAGAAGAGAAATTCAAAAAGATTACAGAGAGGGTTATACTATATACTATGTTATTTTGTAAAGAATAATAAAAAATAAAAAAAAAATAAGGAACAGCTTGGATGCAGGCAATTTTTTTCTTAATGCACTGCAGAGCTATTCAATTGTCAAGCATATACATTGGATTGATTTTAATAACTTTAATACTTGAAGTGTGCACTGTGTAGCTGTATTATCTAGGAAAATACAAGAACCGGATCGGGACTCGGTATCGGCAGATACTCAATATTAAATGACTCGGATCAGGGGCAAAAAAACTCGGGGCCCTATTAAAAATAAAAAGCCATAATTCATTCATTTGTTTCTAAAAGTGTGTATAAATTCTCTAAAAACAGAGCTATTGAGGCCTAATATTTGGAGAATTAAACAGAATGTTGAGACTTTTAGACCTACAAAAACCCAACTGATATACCTGTGTGTTGCGTGTGTGGCTGGTCATCCAACAGGAGGCTGACGAGGCGTTGTGTGTGTGAACGCTGGCGGTTCAGCGAGGTCACTCTCAGCTCAATTGCAGCTGTTTTCATGAGCCAAGACATCTGGGAGAGGGCAGCGATCTGATTACCTGAGGAGAGCAGAAAGTAGATTCGAAGCAATGAAAAGAAAGGACAATGTACGTGCATTGTATTTTTATCAACACACATTCACATTTCATCAGTGTCATCATTTATCATTGCTTCTATTTCCTGGCTTTTTTTTTTACATTTCTATTTCTGGGAGATGATTTTTACAATCGTTATTTCCTTTCAGCAGGAAAACAAAACAGCCACTAATTTCCATTTATGTTCTGCATTTCCTGCTTTCCTATTTCCTGCCTCTTTGTTTCATGCTATTTACTCATCACATCTCTAATGCTTTTGTTATTATATATTTTAGGACCAAGGAGATCAGGAGGGATCCTGTACTCACTGGACAGGATGAAGGGTAGGTGCTGCAGGTGAGAGAACAGGAAGTCCTGGCTGGTCCTCAAGTAGCGCATGGTGGGTCCTGATGTGTCTGGGCAAGCACACAGCTGGTAGATCACCTGAGAGAGGGAGACAATGGCAGAGACACACAAACAAGAAAAAAATCTGATTAATCAGACAATAAAATGTAAAACTGAGGGTGCTACTGTGCTACATCTCTCATTGCAGAGGCTGAGGATGAAGAATACCTGGTAGCAGAGCTCAGCCAGGTGTGGGGCCTGCTGTGTGAGTACAGGTCCTGATCTCTTCTCAGTGCCTCTCTGCAGCAGACTCAGGATGGCGTGCAGGCAGCTACGCGGACATCCCAACACACCTGTAACACACGGATACACCGTCAACTAAAAGATAATACTCAGGTCAACTGATCCCTATTCCATCCAAACCTGAACCCCACAAATATGGCTGAAATCACAACAGCCACCAAAATGAACATGCCAACAGCTGGTCTGACCTGGATCCTGGAGGTTTGTGGAGGACACAGGTTTCTTGACTTCATAGCCCAGAAGATAAAGGGCCAGATTGGGCGTCTTCAGCTCCAAGGAGGTGATGAGCAGGTTCAGGATATGGATCTGGGTTTCATGTCGGATTCTTGCAACCTTCTTTTGTGGGTCAGAGTCTGGAGGTTTGGGGATAATGAAGTAGATTAGTTGAGCGTGACAGTTATAATACACAGGTTTACCTTTCGCAGTATTAAAACAGTAGGATTTCACTCAAATGCAGAGGATGGTACACTTTTTAGGCTGATGAAAACTTAAACAGATGACAAGACATCACTCTCACCATCTCCGTTCTCTGTTCCCTCCTCTGCCTCTTCGTTGTCCAGACACTCCACAAAGCCTGCCATAAGCTTGTCGCTCACAGTCTGAGGGACAGAGACAAAAACACAACAAAAGTTTCACACATCACCACAGTGAAGATCACCAACACAGACACACACCAGTGAATAAATATACTGGATAGCATTACATTATAATGTGGAGAGATATATGTGTCTGTGTGTGTGTGTGTGTGTGTGTACACTATACTGTACATTACTGGTACACTGGCATAATGTACCAATACATTTTATAGAAACAAAAACAAACTGCAGAGTTTAAGTTTGATACGTAGACTACAGTTTTTATCTAAAAATCTAATTATTTTTCAGAAAAGTACATCATGTAATTCACATGGGTCAATATCAAAACATCCAGGATTTAATTAGATTCTACTTAAAATATGTAAATAATAATATAGAAAACTACTGAACATTTTTTTTGTTTTCTTGTTGCCTTCTTTTGCTTACAGCTTATCATTTTGTGAAATATCCTGAAGCTTTGGTGGAAAAAGTATTATTCATTCTTCAAGACCTGAGACTTATATACCTGGTCGTGTGTGAAATCTCCCACCAGCCTATTCTGAATGTTGGGGTAGTTGGCGATACGACGCAGGATCTTGGCACTCTGGAAGGCAGCCTCTGGGTTGGAGCTGCTGTGGTACAGATACCTGCAAGGGACAAACATAGGTCACCATTAAGTTATACCCATTCTGAACAAACAGGACTTTCAAAGAGTAGTTTTTCTTTAATATAACCTACAATGACTTCTGATGAGGTTTTATAACATTTTAATGTTAAAGAATGAAGAGATACAGGAAAGACACACTAAACAACAATGGGGTGAATACCACAGACTGTATTAAAACCTGGACACCCTTACCTGGCAATATTGACAATGTGATCAGCCCTTCGAGTTTGAGGACTGACCCCCTGGAGGAGCTGCTCCAAGGGGGAGACCAGCAGGGAGGCCTGGCTCTCCCTGAGGAGGTCCATGAACACCACCTCCTTCTGCAGAGCCAAGTCCAGCAGGCACAGGCAGTGCAGCACCGCCGACTCCAAGTGCTTCTTACCTGTAGGGAAAGAGTAATGGACCGTGTCGTTAGAACAATCACATTCACACACAAGCGGTCTCTCTGAGAGCAGCTGCGTATGTTCTCTCACCAGGGAAGGGTGCATAGGTGTCCAGCTGGCGTACACCCTCCTCCAGCAGGCTGAGGCAGAGCGCCAGCATGGGCGAGTCGTTGAGCAGGTGGAACATGATGCTGTGGCCGGGGGGCTTGTGGGCCGGGACCTGCTCGCCCTGCAGCTCCACCATCTCCTGGACAAAGTCTGATGGCTGGGGCTCGTAGTCCCGCAGCAGCTTGTGGAACACCTCAAGAACAGCATCAGCAACCTCCCACTGAGAGATGGCAAAGGAAAAAGGGAAACCAAATGAGCAGATGTATGTGTAGTTAAAAGAGCACACATGCATGCTGTAGCTACATGTCGGTACGTCACTGTGAGAGCACTACAAAGCACTTTACCTTCTCAGCTGGACGGCGATATGCTCTGGTGGGGAAGGGCAGGAACACAGCGTCACGCAAGAAGTTCAGGTAGGGCTGAAATCCTGGCACGCGTAGCCCCGCCCCTAAGTTAACGGGCAGGCTGCTCTCAACCAATGTGCTGGTCAGATGACAGAAGCCTCGGGTCAGGGGATACTCCTCACAGCTTGACTCGATCTCATTCAGCTCCACCTGAGAGCCAAAAAAACAAATCGGAAAGTTTGCCACCCAAATATCTCCTTACAGGTTATATAACTTTTGAACAGGAAGTTTTTCACACTGATGAGAGTTAATTTTAGTCTCTAGTTTTTAATGAATTACAACTGAATCTTGCCAAGTGCAACATAACATTTAGATGGGAGCTCACTCACTTCCTGTCTGCATTTTGCATCACAACAACACATTTGGGTCTAAAAAATATTCCCTTTGGGCATCAGTCAATTGTTATCTTGATGCAAACAAATTAGAAATGATCTTGGCAGCCCTGAGTGGTCTAATTGCTCTCTGTACCAACTAATGAACCATTTTATTTGCCACTCCTGAAGTTGAGAGACAGAAAAAAATTCAAAACTTTCATTCAAACTGGGCTTAGTAGTGAGAATCCAGCATCACATTCGCTAACCGCAAAACACTAACCTCAATTCCAGCTGCCTGCCTCTGTCCTGGGGCTCGCACTGTCTGAAGGATCTGTAGTAAAAGAACATGAAGTTACAAAACTTTAATTCTGATACAAAAATATCTGATAACACAGCAAGCTGCACAATTCAACATAACGCAATAAGAATTAAGTGTTTTAGATAAAGATAAGAAAGTACATCTACCATTTGAAAAAATCTGACAGATCCTCAGATAATGACTGACAGAGACTAAATTTAAAGTTTGCAGTTTTGTTCTCAGTCTGGTATCATTGACAAAATAAGAACACTTAACACACTCGATCCTGAGCTTTATACAGATACCAAATGACCAACGTTCAGTAATCGTGGTCATACTTCATATAACAAAAGGCAGACTCTCCTTATTAAATCATCGACTAAAATTGTTCTATTAACTCTTAAAGGCTAACCTGCGTGTACTCCAGTGACTGCCAGAGTGAAGCAGCGATCTCTGGCGACTTCCCAAAGGCCGCCAGGCAGTGCAGGAGCTCAGCCTTCAGGACGGGAGGAACGCTGCACTGTAGCAACCCCAACATCACCACAACTGGGGTCCACTGGGGATGCTCGCACAACGCCAGCCGAGCATTTTCACTCTAGGGAAAAAAAACAAACACCACACACAAACACAACAGCCCAATACTGTTACATAAGAACAATCTCAGCAACCTGAATATCACAATGAATATATAAGGAATTCAAAATAAATTGATCACACATTAGTCTTGACCTTAATGTAACCATGCCCATCCGTCTAGTGAATGTTGTACCATACCCATGTAATAATGGTGGTGAGCAACTGCAAAAATGAGGTGAGTCCTTCCAGCTCTCTTTGGGTTATGCCCCTTAGTGGTGGGTGGCGGTACTGTGTCGCATCTGGATTTGGAAAGTCTCGTCGCAGGTTCTCATGGTAGAGCATGAGGGAGTGAAAAAAATGTTCCCAGGACACCGGGCTGCCTGAAACTCCCTGGATGTTGTCACCTGCATATATGTAAATTAAGTTAGTTGGTATTCATTTGGAAATGTATTATGAGTCTGATGTTCATATCAACTAAATGTGAATTTAAATTAATTAGGATTTGAAGTCTCTAAATCATTCCTTTCATATTTACTACAGAACTGTCACAAAAATAGTAAATTCCAGATTGCCAAAAAAATTGTCTTTTTCAAAAGGCCAAACGGCACATCAAATGTTAAACGGTTTCAAATTCTGATATCAATCTGAAAATATGTACATGTATGTGTATGTGCTCTTACTGTGTGTGGCTCCGTTGGTTTTAAGCAGGCTGAAGCAGTAGTGGGCACACTGAGGACCATTGGCGAGGCCTTTTAGCATACGGAGATAGGAGATATAGAGGGTGGAGGGCAGAAGGTCTCCCATCTGACGCACAAACTTGGACAGAACCACCTGCATCAAAGAATATGAAAAGAAAAACCCTTTCAACAGAAAGAAGTAAATGGTATGCAAAACTCGCTTCTCTCAAGACAGCTAAAGTCCAAGTGATCCAGAAAATACAGCTCTTACCTGTTTATGTGGAGGCCTTTGCAACGCCATTCCCAGGTAGGATCCCTGCAGGGAGGTGTGTTGGAGAGACTCTGTGGGACACCAGAACTCCAGACCCAACTCCAGCCCAAATGAGTCCTTACTGTAAAACTCTCCTGTCTGGAAAGACAAAGCAGTAAACCCACAGTGTCAGTCCACTGCAGCATTATTTTTTTCAAGGTGATGTTAGCTGATGTGTGCATGCATTTGAGAAAAAGACTGACGAGGATCATGAGGTGGTCTAAGTCCTTGCGCAACGATGATGGAAGCTCACTGTCCATCTGTAGGGACATGTGCACCAGACGGGCATCCTCATCAGCGCGGTTACGAAGCTGTTTCACCTACAAAGACAGCAAAAAGATGTTCAATAATTCGATCAATATGGAAAATAACAAAAGTACAAACTGACAAGCCGGTCCTACAACATGATACCCATACACATCAACCTCTTACTCAAGTAAAAACATTGGTAGTGGACACCTGTAGCCTCTCTCACCTTCATTGGCATGAGTGCCAGGAAGTCTGTGATGAGTGAATGGAGGCGGCGAATGTAAAACTCTTCCTGGGCAAAACTCTCACATCCCAGCATGCCCTCCTTCATAAACAGGAAGACGTCTCCCAGCAGAGCTTGGTCGGCCAGAGCCTCGTCTGCCTCAGTGAACTCAACCAGGGCTGCACAGCACACACACATACAAATATATTACATTTAAATGGCTGCTATCTTTGAGAACTCATATTCCTCATATATAGGTTTTCTACAAACAGCTAGAGGGCATATTTAAAGCATGTCCAAGAAATGTGGACCATACCACATCCCTGTGGTAGCTGAGAAAGGACCCTCAGAGACAGAGCCCAGGCCAGTCGACACACAGCCTGCAGGCCTGGAAGCTTCCACGACTGGCCGTCCATCAGACGACTGTGCACTGCAGACACATACTGCTTCTCAGTCAGCAACGGCAGTGCCTGGAGCAAATCTAAAGGAACACAACACACAATTCTTCACTAGTTGTAAAAGGAAAACATTGACACTAAACCAACTAAAGTTAAAATTATTGACATTATATGTATTTAACATGTTCTCACCTTCTCTGTCTTCTGTCCCCTGTTCTACAAAGCTGACATCCAAGCAGTAGAGCAGTGCCATGACCAGAGCCAGGTTGACACTGTCCAATGAGCCATCAGCTTGAGCTGTCACTGTCTCCAGGTGGCCAATAAGAGCCAGGGTGTCATCTTTACTCAAAGGTGATTGGCAGGTCCATGAAAACAGGCTGTCTGCCAAGGCCTGTCGGGATTCTTTGATGAGGTCAGAAACCTGGGGACGAGAGAGAGAGTTAAATGTTGTCCATATTCCTCTCTGTATATTCTCCCACCCCATGTTCCTACTTCAGTTACAACAGAAAGCTACTGGCTTTGGACGAGTCAAGTATGATAGAACATAAATATATTGTGAAGATGATTATGTCTGTTTTAAATTAACACAAAAAGCTTTGCGCCCACCTCTTTCCTGTGCTTCTCGTTGCCCAGGCCGCGCTCCTTCTGCAGCCTTTCAAACTCACGTGTCACATTTATCTCTGACACCAAGGTTAGGATGCGTTTGGTCAGACCCTGGTTCATCAGGTCATCTGTAAAACGTGTCGTCAAAGCCACCAGCTCTCCACTGAGGGAGAAAACAAACAACAGTACAGGTCAATAATAAGAACACATGGGTATCAAGAAAAACAACAGCAAGATAATAACATGCTCATCATGTGGACCTTTAACAGCACCTGCTTGAATGTACTACTTGTGGATAGCAGTATTACCTCAGGTCCAGGGTGAAGGTCTTGCCATGGCGTGACTGGATGAGTGTCCGCAGGGAGTTGGCCACACAAAGTTTTCCATCCCAGTAGAGCAGCACAGCTACTAGACCTCGTGTCAGACCTGGAAAATGGGGCTGCTGGTGCTCACCTGGAGAAAGATAAATAGATTCAGAGAATCAATTGTGTGAAATGTCAAATGCTTTACTACTGGAAATCATGCATGACTTTGTCTCCAAATCATGGATTGGATCTGGACAAACCTGAAACAAAATAGCCATTATAAACTAATGTGAGTGCTGTATCTATAACACAAAACACAACCTAATACACAGTCACCAAATTTACAAGGGATGGGTCATGATTTTCGAATAGTCAGTAAATTATTTAAAAAATTGAATAGTTTATGCGACTATCGTTTTATCTTAGAAAATATATTTTTCCTTGTTTTTACCGGCGTCTGGTAGTAACGTGCCGGTAAAATGTGAAACAAAACGGGAAAACAGGAAACAACAAGCACAACTACTGAACTTAACCAGTACTGCCAGGACAAGTGCCCATCCCTCCACATCGATCCCATGGACAATATCCCGACCGGCAAAATAAGCAAGCGCATACTTGTGTGTGCCCGCAACGTCTGTTTCATCAGAGAGGGTGTTTCCCACAGCAAGACTTATTGTAAACAGACCGCGCTCCCATCATCACTCCTGTCTTCGTCAGGACCCCTTGGCGTCACTTTTTAACCATGGGGTGTCCCTTTAGCATCATTTTTCAACGTGCCTGACTAAGCGTCTATATGTGACGAGTTGGGAGTGAGAAGGTGGTGACATCTTCGAAGAATCGTCGAATAGTACTCAGTGAATATCGAATAGTATTTTTGCTTGAAATGCCCATCCCTAAAATTTACTACATAACTCTCTTTATAAATGTGCTTACAAGTCATGTCTTATGTCCACTTTACCTGCCAACAGAAGCTCCAAAGCTGCCAACTCTCCAATATCAAACAAGTCACTGAGGATGAAGGCCTCTTTGAGAAGCTGCTCTGGGAGGAGCCGTGACCCCTGCTGACCTTGGATGGCGATGCCTTCTGTGCTGGCTTTACGGACCTTCTCTCTCTGCTCCGCACTCTTTGGCTGAAAATGAAGACAAGACCAGATGTTATTAATGTTGCAGTCTTGGAAGACACACCGTATATCAAAATTTAGTCTGCACCAAGGAAGTTGTGTAGGGAGCTACACAGGAAGAATACAACTGTAACATTCAAATATGAAATGACAATCATTACAAAGGATGTGTCTGTGTTTGCACAGCATCTCACCGGGTTCTTAAAGAGTGAGAGAAAGTGTGCTTTGTGTTTCTTCAGCTGCAGGTCCAGGAGGTGGACGCTCTCTGGCTGTCTCCTCAACACCGCCCCGTCCACTGTCTCCCACAACTCCTTCAGCGGCCCCCACAGACTGGCTCCTGGGTGAGTAAATCACACAAGCACAGAACTGATTTCTACCACTCCTACTGTGCTAATATTTTTAGAGCTGCAACGATTAGTCGATTAATCGATTAGTTGTCTACTATTAAATTAATCACCAGCTGTTTTGATAATCGATTAATCGTTCTGAGTAATTTTTTAAGAAAAAAAGTGTCCAAATTCTCTGATTTCAGCTTCTCAAATGTGAATATTTTCTGGTTTCTTCAGTCCTCTGTGACAGTAAACTAAATATCTTTGGGTTGTGGATAAAACAAGA
>NTHP01000065.1:1259807-1270572 GCA_003416845.1 Oplegnathus fasciatus | reverse complement strand
GGGGGGGGGGGTCGAGAACCACTACTCCAAAATGTATACGAGGCAAGCATTGGCCTCATGTGTTCCAACATGGAACAAATTATCACTCTGATTGGCAACGTGATGGATTAACTAAAGCAGTCTGCCAGGATAATTCAAAAGACACCGTTGGCCCATCTCTAGAGCTGGATCCACTCAATGGGACTGGGATGAAAAGGCTGAGAGAAACCCTCAGCTGGAACAGACGGAGGGCCCCTCTGTGAATCTGCCCAGAGAGGAGGAGTTAAAGCTTCAGCTCAGCCCTCACTGTGACCAACACCGCGTCTCCAAAAACACAAAGAGATCTTTGTCAGGGACTCAGACAGACAGAGAGGATCTCTTTGAAGCTGATCAACAAGTAAACTACAAACAGCTCCATCGAGGACTCTTCATTCAGCGGGATCACAGAAGATATATTAGCTTCCGCTGATGAACCAGCCTCTGGTTCGGGTAAAAAAAACAAAACACACACACAATGAAAGCCTGTATACAGTACGACACACACAAAGCCCCCCCACTCCATAACCACTTGCTGGCTCAGACTATAAGTCATAAACATAGCATTAAAAAAAAAAAAAAGGTACAGTTAAGCATGATCACTGTGTGCATCAGGAGATAGTCCAGTGGTGGACACGGTGCAGCATTCATGATAAGTTAGTGTTACAGAGTCACATTCATTGACAATTCAAGAACCTCAGCTGATCACGACACATGAAGGTAAAACACGTCACGAAAGGTCGCCTCCATCACTTGTGATCAAACACAGAGACGCATTATCGGCTCTACCTCGTGTTGAAGGTGCATAAAAAGGTGAAGAAAGTATTTAACAGCTTTTCCCTCCTCGGTCTGTGAGTCAGCTTCATAATAATGAACCAGCCCCGTAAAAAAAAAAAAGAGGATATCGCACTCATTAACAAACACATTTCTTTAACTTGTGAAAAAAACATATACATGAAGAAGGCTGGCGATTTCAACTAACACGCAGACTCCTATTGCTTCCTTTTTGAAAGGCAAATAAAGTAGCAAACTAATCGCCAAAGTAGCTTCATCAGAACAAGGAACAGAACCATCCAAGCATGGTATTGTTTGAATTTGTTGCACATTATGACGGCTTGAATCTCCTATAAAATGTATTTGAAGCACACAAATTCATTTCCAACAGTAAAAACTCACCCACATAATATGAATCTTCTCTTCAGACAAACCGTTAAGTGCACACGAAAGCTGCAGCGGCGTGAATGTTTCAGTGACTTGTGACGGCTGCAGTGGAGAACGACTGATCGTCCTACTGTGATGACCAGAGCCTGATCAAGACTCCTGTATCTTTATCCAGTGCTTCAGCCCCGGCCACTTAAGCCGGAATCAAAGTCAAACAAGCACACACACAAGCAAACAAACATGTCTAACAAAAAAACAAAGGATGTGAATGGTTATAAGAGCACACTGCTGCCAAGCGGCACTGTCTGCTAGGCAGGTGCTTATCAGCCACTGTGGATCAGTGCACCAACGCTAAGTGTCCTCATCATCCACGCTGGTTGGAAACAGTCTCCACGGGTCAGATGAGACACACACAGAGGGAAAAAGAGACACCCAGGTAGGGACAGCATGAAACGGATGGAAGTCCCAGGGTGGAGGCAGTGTCTTCAGTGTCTTGGTGTGTGTGTGTGTGTGTGTGTGTGTGTGTGTGTGTGTGCGTGGGCCTCGAAGGCACAAATGTCCAATGGCATTCCGAGTTTCCCAGGCCGCGGGGGGCTCAGGGGCAGCAGAGGTTGTCTATGACCAGTGTGACGTCAATACCGTACACCTCCAGCAGGTCGACCAGGAAGGAGCGATCGCCCTGGGGGTCCAGCCCCATGGCCCTCACGTGCTCAGCGGTGAGGGTGGGATCATTGCTCCCGGCTACCTCTGACAGGGTCTGGAAGATGCGGTTATTCAGCTCCATGAAGAACCTAGGACGGGGGTAAAGACGACCGCATCACGCCATGGTCCTCCACATCACATTAAAATGCTAAAACCAACATAGTAGTACCACTCTCCTTAAACATACTGCCTGTGATTATGACTCAAGTAGCAGCTGTGATTACGCTTTTCAAGGACTCACAGAATGAAAAGATCCTCTTCATTTGATGTGCAGTCTCCATCCACCTCCTGAGAGTACAGCAACATTTGCCTGGGGAAAAAAAACAGTCATCATCTATCATAATGAAATCTGAAAAACAGGATCTGAGGGCTAATCTAATTTTGCTGGTCCACTTGATGATTTTCCTTGAAATGTAACAAAACCTCACTGGCCAGTATTTATGAGCGCCCATGTTCATTTTGTCGCATATTTTTTTGATAGCTGAACAAATTAATTTCCAAAAATTCAATTTGAAAATCAGATGTGTAGTGTACCTCTGCTCGCTCAGTTTCCTGTACTTCTCCTTATCCGCTGCGTTCAGGCGGAGCAGCGGCTGCAAATGGCTTCTGTGCGTCTTCACATTCTGGTTATCGATGTAGACGTCGTACAGCTCCTTCTTCTCCTCAAAAATCTTCTCTGTGGTGCCTTAAAAATGACAAACACGTGCTCATTTATAAAGGGATCATTTCCATAGGTTACAAATGGCGGTCAATTAACCATTTGCATACAGAAAGCTTCACTCACAGGCCACGTACGACATCTCTGTTTCCAGGGCAGTGATGTCGGCTATGTTGATATAGAAGAAAGGCCGTAGTTCAGGCACAGAGATGCCAATTCCAGGTAAAGAGACATTGGCCAGGCAGCAACAGCAATACACTGAGGGAGCACAAGAGCACAGCGAATGAAACACCTCCATGGAAACAGAAAATAAAAGACCACACTCGGGTTGCAACATTGGTACAATTAATCACATCCCGACCTGTTCGTGTGAAAGAAAAACAAGGACAGAATCTGTGCTACAACCGCTAAATAAATGAGCTTCTCACCCCTGTAGCAGACCACACCTACGGGTGGAGGGGAGAAGATGAGGATACGCTTCCTAAGCAGTGCAAACTTCCACAGCACCATTATCTGCTCCCCGAAAAACTGGATGAACTGGGACATGCAGCCGGCTGGGTGGGTGATCTGCAGGGAGCGAAAAAGGGACAAATATGTTGTTATTTTTTTTGTTGTTGTTGTTGTTGTTGTTTTCTGACTGAGCAAACCTGCAATAACCGACAACATTCACCTTCATTTCTGGGTGCATACAGCGGTTGATGGTGGTGACACTCCAGGTTGGGCAAGCGGTGACCAGACCGTTTCCTGCAGGGGGAAGCACAGCCTTCTTATCCTCATAGAAGGCCTCCAGTGGAGAATACTGGCCTGGACACTGCAACTGGTGCCTACGAGGAAAGAGACACAGAAGAATAATGTCTAGTATGAGTCATCCAAGCCTTTTCAGATTTGTATAATTAAGCAGATTAAGCTTTCTTAAGTGTCACATATGCATATTCATGATCTGTCAACGTCGTTCTGTCAGGAAAGCAGACCATGCTCACAGCTCACGCGGCGTAATCCAAGAGATTTAAAGACAATTACTTAAGCAGTGTAGCTTGCATCTGAAATCATTCACTCAGTCACTCATTTGTTATACACTGTAAAGGGAAGTCTATGTGGGAGAAATGTGTGTTCAGTATCAGACACTATTTAGGCCATCCATAAAGCAAGATTACAGATTGTGCTCGGTTATTAAGCATCGCTTGTTCTTAAATTGCATTGTGGGATGATTTGAGGCCACTTGCATTACATAAACACCATTTTTCTATTTGGTCGAACCACTTCAACCATTCAGCACTCACGCTTAACATCTTTCTAACACTGCTTGAGGCATCTGCGTGCTACTGTAGAGCGACTGTAAAAAAAAAAGCCACAGTGACCACACAGGAACGGTAGGCTAGATTACCACACTCTATTCAGATTAATACAGATCCACTTGTATTTGGCGGCAACCCGAGCCATCTGTATTTGTAACCCGAAGCTGTGGCTGCGTCACATATTTATACATAGTCAGTGGAGAGATGAGTCTTTCGTGAGAGGATTGAAGCAGAAGAGCAGAGTTGCTGAAGAGAAGAGAGGCCGTCAAGGCTCCTTCCACTTCCGTGCTTAAGACTTCATACAAAAACTGCATGTAAATGGGCTCCTGTGATGATAGCTGTAACCGAGGCTCTGGGTTCATGTTTAATAGATGAGAAAAATTTTAACAAAGAAGCAAGGACAGGAGGTGGGCACACAGAGAGAAATCTGCCAACACGGTTGGGTGAGAAATAAATAAGATAAACAGAATACAAATAGGGTGGTGTAAAAGGGACGACATAAGAAATAAAAAGAAGACTGAAAGAAAAAGACTCACACACACACACACACACACACGACACACACAGTGTGTCTTACCTGACTTGGTTCTCCAGGAAGTGCATGTAGCGGTAGAGCAGAGTGTAGGAGGGAGACAGAATTCCCACAGACTTCATCCTCGCTCCTCGCTCCAGCTCGCTCTCCACAGGCATGTTAGCAAAACAGGCCAGCCCGAAGTAACAGCCTTTCCGGAAATATCTAGCCGAGGGGCAAAACAAAGAACAGGAGTGAACACAGAGGGACAGATTTCTGACAGGGGTTGGAGAGACCTGGATGTCATGCTTCCTGACTGGCGGGGCGGGGGTACGTACATGAAGTCGTTGGTGATCCGATGGGAACCGCTGGCCATCGACTTGAATTCAACTCCGTCTAGGTTCATGTCGTGAGGCAGGCACCACTCTACCATATTCCCTGCCGTTCACACACACACACACACAAAGAAAAATAAGACATGAAGTTACTTCCCATACTGTCTACTTTCATCCTGGCCACTTCCTTTAATTCTGCGTGCCAGTCATGTAGTAGCAAGAGGTCAGGGACAGTGAGAAAGCCCTGACTCAGCTACTGTAACCCTTTATGAAGCACTGACATCCTGGACTTTGTTTTCTGTCGTGTTTGATTAACTACTGATCGTATATCCTGTCTGTTTTTAACTATAGTTTCTATCAAATTCTATAGTAAATCTAATAGGATGTTTTTTCCTTTTATACCAGCTTGGCCTTCAGTCACTTAACTCTTATATGAGCTTCACAGTCTGTTTGACAGCTTGCAAAAACTGTAAAGCCAGACCAGAAGGTTCATTTATTTTTGGAAGGGTTGCCCCTCCAAAACTATGCTTATTTCAGCACTGTGGATTGACTGTGAATCTATTTAGTAGGGTCTTGACATTTGAAATGTTTGACAACCCCACCTGGGCTGATAGCAGCACACATCCTTCAGCGCCATGACTCAGTATAATGCACTAAAGCACACCAGACGGAGGAGGTTGACATTCCAACATAACAAGACATCACAGGATAATCAGGAAATCAGGTAATCTGGTCCACAGCTGATCATTTCAAACAAGGGAGATAAAAGATCAGACGTTCTTGCTATAATCTTATCGCTTACCTGATCTTGTATCAAAGGTAACTACAAACACAGCCACGATCTGGTCTTTTTCCTCCCACTGATCCCTCACCGAGAGGCCGGGGAAGAGAACATTACGATCTGTACCGAGAGGCTCCGGGCGATCCCACCCGTGCCCAGAGATCTCTGTTCGCGGACGGCCAGGGCTTCCGTTCCCGCTGGGAACAACAGCTGTTACACTCCTCGTCGGGCTGCAGGTGATGGCGGTGTTGTTGCTGCTGCTCCGCCCAGTACCAGCCGCGGTGCCCGTCGGTGTGCGCCGCCCGGCTGGCTGCGAACTTTTCTCCGCCGGCGCGTCTTCCTCCCGCGGCGCCGAAGGAGGCGGCGGCGGGGCCGCCTGGTTCGGATCGGGCGGTGGGATCTCCTCCCAGTCCAACAGCGGGGCTCGGTCCGACTGCTTCACCATGGTGCGGCTGCCTGCGAGGACTCGGGAAGGGAGAAAAATAACAGAAAACTCCGACGTCCAGTTGAATCGAGCTGATTAAACACGCTGCTGGAGCCGGATCATGATCTCCTGCTGCTGGCGCGGTTGTTTTCTATGTATTTGTAAGCGTGTCACATCCACTGACGGGCTGCGCGCCCTCCTCCTGTCTCACTGTTTTGATGACGTCGCGGACTTCCGCCCACGTGTCTATATTACTATTTAATACAATGACCTAATTTTGGCTATGGGCTATTTATTTATTATAATAATTTATACTCTTATAACATTCATATAGAGATTCAGCTGTACTGGGCCTAATGTACTTTTACACATTCCTTCATGGTATTTTCATGTTATTTAGTTTTACTTAAAATCTGTAGTTTTCTTGTGAGAACATTATCCATATACATGCATCCTTATAGATTTTGTAGTCCATAGTTTTTATGGTATAAAGTTGTTTATGTAATTAACAGCCATTTTAAAGTCAGGTGCGTGGTTTATGGACAACTCAGCCAGTCAGAGAGCTCGAGGTGTTAACCCGATGGCATAGGTCATTTAAACAGGAAGTCATTTACATACAAGGCGCGAAATTCAAGCGTGGTGGTGGTGGGGAAGGCGGTTTGTTCGTGAGTATACGTTATAAACATACATTATTACTCCAACTTCAGTGACATACTGATGTGTACGTGTGTGACTCACTATGTGAAGCATCTGTTGAGCTTTCAGATGAGTCTGAAAATAACATCACAGCTCGACTGGGGTGCTGCTTTCCAATCGTCCTACATGATTTGGTTGGCACCACGTCTTAGAGAATAAACCAGTAAGTAAGATTGATTTATTGATTAAATTATGGGACTTGTGTTGTGGTAGTGGAAGTCAACGGTGAGCTTACAGTAATGATTTTGTATCATACTGGATCTGTGTAGGCCTACTGGTTTAGAGATGTAAAGAGTATAATCAACCGACATCTCCATTATCTTCCTAATGAGACTTAAATGCAGGCCTAATAATCTAATGCATAACATGAATCCCAAGCTTAAAGTATTTTTGTTCTCTGAGGGCAGTCAAATGCAGGATTTAGCATTTTAAAGAAAACCTTTGCCAAACCTCAGGCCCTAAGCATGGCGACGTTGTTTGACGGGATCAGCCAGCAGCTGGACTTCACTAGCTGTGGAGAGGAGGGGAGCAGCAGTGACAACAGCTCGGATGACTGCACCTTCAGGATCCGTAGTCCCAGGATCCAAAGTAGGATCCGAAGTCCTGGGATCCGTAGTCCCAGCTCTACATGCAGGACGCCCAGGGTGCAACGCCACCGCAGTAGAAGCAACACCTTATCTTCCCCGTTACAGTGCACCAGCCCCATACCCTCAGCTTCCTGGAGGAAACTGAGGCTCTGTGACTCTCCCAGCACGCCCAAGGTGGGGAATGATTCAAAATTGATTGTCCGTAGTGGATGATTTGTCAAAGTGAGTCTCAAATGTCAAACTAGTTTAAGTTCAGTGGCAGGAGTTGCATTCCTCTCTCTTCCTGTTTTCCCGTCTGTAGAGCCTACTATCAAAGTCCTCCCAGCCTTGCTCCAGCACCAAGATAAGTCGCCATCAGAGGACCCTGCGGTCCGGCTCGGTTGTTGCTAACCTCATCCAGGCACCTTCTGTCAACGTGAACCCTTTCACCCCTGACACAGTCCGCAGGAACAGCGAGCAGCAGTGGAGGAACAGTTGTGGTGATGACGACGACTATGGACGCAGGTAACCACAGCCTCATGCTGTATTGTAGATATATAAGGGTATGAATTGTAAACACCAGCATTTTCATTCACAGATGGGGATTTGTTTGACGATAATGTTTGGAGAATTGCTCAAATGTGTAATTTGGAACACCCCACATCACAGGGAAATTAGTAAGAGCTAACATTTGAATGTCTTTATTGGCTCCCCACACAGTGCAACGAGGGTACAATTGAAATAGTTTGAATTCTCCATTCTTCTGCTTTTAGTGCCCGTATACATAAGGCCGGACTTTTTAATCCCTGACTAATGCAGTTTTGTTAAAAAGGTCTAAAGGCCCTTTTCATCTTTCAGGTTGAAACACAGCCTAACGTCATCTGAGGAGGATGATGAAGCCTTTCTCCCACCAAAGGTACAACTATTTTTATCAGTGTTTTCTGGTGAATGTAACCCTCCCTCTCAGATGCTTCTGATATGATTTCATCATCAGGCTTTGTCATCTTCGGCCGCCTCCTCACTTCTTGTTTTGTCCAAAATTACATGCTGCCAGTCCTACTTCCGGGATTTCTCTAAGGAATCTCCAGCGAAAAAATCTGTCAGAATCTTCACAAAACCCTTTCCTTGTGGAAGCGCTACCATATTTGGTGACGCATCAAAGACAAAACCCCGGTTCTCCTGGCTCTGTGACGTGTGTTCCTCCTTTTTTAGAAATTTCTTTGGTTTTACCACAAGGCACCTCCGTCTGTTTTTCTGGCAGAGGCGAGCTGTCCAAGCATTCATGCTGTCACGCTATGAGAGTGAGTTCCTGGAGCTGGAGTGCATTGGCGTGGGCGAGTTTGGGGCAGTTTACAAGTGCGTGAAGAGGCTGGATGGTTGCTTGTACGCCATAAAACGCTCTCGCCGACCCCTGGCAGGCTCTGCCAATGAGTGAGTCAGCAGCATGTCATATCTCTGCCAGAGACGGTTCAGTCCACTTTCTATTTTTTTTTTCCTAAATTGATCAGATTTATCCGTGATGATTTTTTTTTTTATGTCCTCTCAGGCAGCTGGCCCTAAAGGAAGTGTATGCACATGCTGTTCTTGGGCACCACCCACATGTTGTTCGCTATTATTCAGCATGGGCAGAAGACGACCACATGATTATTCAGAATGAATACTGTGATGGTAGGTTTCACCTTACCTGCAAAAGCACAGTTTAGGAAGGCTTGAATTAAATGAAATTATCATTAGGTGAACTGTGTGTGTGTGTCAGGTGGAAGTCTCAATGACGCCATTGTGAAGAAAGAGGTGCAGGGTGAGCTGTTTTCAGAGGCCGAGTTGAAAGATCTGCTCTTACAAGTGTCTATGGGGCTGAAATACATCCACAGCTCAGGCCTCGTACACCTGGACATCAAACCAAGTATGTCTCATGGAGCAGTTTGCATTTCTTATATTGTCCAGTCTAAACCTGAAGTCTCTTGTGCCTAAAAACCTTCCCTGTTTCAACTCCTTGTAGGTAATATATTCATTTGCCCACGTCCCAGCAGAGGTGCAGTGGGTGAAGGGGAGAGTGAGGAGGAAGAAGATGGAAGCACTTCAGCGGGAGTCATTTACAAAATTGGTATATTTCATGTTGGATACATTTCTACCTTAAATGTTTGTTTGCTGTCAAATCTGATTCTTGTTGTTTTCCGCAGGTGATCTGGGTCATGTGACATCCACCAACAGCCCTCAAGTTGAGGAAGGGGACAGCCGCTTTCTGGCCAGTGAGGTCCTGCACGAGGTAACACTGTTGGTTAGTGTTAAAGGAAACGTAGTATTGAGGTGTGAGTTGGTTGCACCTCACTGTAGGTTTAAAGAAAAAAAAATCTAACATTTATAGGTCCTATTGTGTTTGCGTCATTTCTAGTGTTCATTTCAGCCGCCTCTCTGCTCCCCAGGATTACAGCCAGCTGCCCAAGGCTGACATCTTTGCTCTGGGCCTTACGGTGCTGCTGGCAGCCGGGGCTGCTCCTCTGCCTCAAAATGGAGAGGAGTGGCACAGTCTCAGAGAGGGGCAGCTCCCCAAACTGCCACAGGAGCTATCACCTCCTTTCAGAGGCCTACTTCAGGTACTCTTATTTCTGGGCTGATGTTTTTGTTAAGATGTTTAATTAAGTTACATTTAAATATTCAAAGAGATTTGATTTTTGAGCTGCCACCTGTATGAATAGCATATCTATGTACTTTAAAAGCACTTAAGTTCACTCTTGTCACTAGCATAGCTTGTTGAAGGTGCCTTTTTTTCTTTTGTGTCAGTTGTTGCTGGATCCAGACCTGACGAAGCGGCCATCTGCCAGGGAGCTTTGCAAGCACACAGTCTTAAGGGAGGAGAGGACTGGTAGGCTGGCTGCTCAGCTACGCAAAGAGCTCAATGTAGAGAAGTTCAGGACGGCCATGCTTGAGAAGTAAGATGAAAAAAATCTGGGTCGTCTTCATGTAATTTAACTTAGTCTTATTCGGTTAATGAATTGGTCCTGCTTAATACACACACGCACACTGGTGCCAGTTAAAAGCATTCACTTATTTCCATTTTCTCCACAGAGAGCTCCAGGAGGCTCGTCAGGCAGCTTTGTCACCCAAGCAGAACCTCCCTCCTGGGCTGAACCCCCCTGCTAAGATGGGGTCTCAACCCAGAATGGGGAGGAGGCTTGTTGGTAGGAAGACTGCGCGATCCATGAGCTTTGGTTGCCCAGGGTATGGAGTCTGATGGGACGTTGTCAGGCCCACATGCCTGTCCTTGGCTCTGATGTAATGTGACCCCCTCTGCAACGAGGTTGTGGTTTAAAAATGTAGCACGTCTATATGAGAAGACGGTGTGATGAGATTCCCTATACAGCAAAGGTTTTGTTGGAACTGATTGAAATAACTGGATGGACAACTGTATGCAAGTCTTCTGAGTGGACGCAGTGTGACTGGAGAGCTGTGGACAGCGTTGGTTTTAAAGGACTAGTCTGACTGATTCAAACATTGTTCTAGTGATTTTCAACAGTTTTGTAACTGCTGCTGACGAGTGTACTTGACTTGTTTTTTTTTAAACTGTAAATAAACATTTTAAGCATTTTATCAGGTGGATTCCCCTTTTTTTTTTTTTTTTTT